>ML104023.1:23290-77981 GCA_003697995.1 Taxidea taxus jeffersonii | reverse complement strand
AAAAAAAAAAAAAACAGAAAGATAGGAGCACAAGATTTCAACCACCGGAAAGAGTGGATCTCTAGTACAGTTCCTGAGCCCACAGTGCCATCCAGTGATAAAGTAGGTGAAGCACTTGTCCTTCGTCTTCTGCAGGTTACCATAATCTTTTCGATACCTAATCCAGAATTTTCACACAAAAAAAGGCAACTTACATGAGTAATGCCTATCTTTAAATTTACTATAACTTTTGCCAAATGACCCTTAAATTCCCCCCACTCATTTCCGAATTAAACATAACATGACTTTGACAAGAACAACCCAAACTATTAACCTGAGGGGTAAGAAAGGTTGCTGGTAATGTAGCAGAGTACTTCATTTTCCTCAAGAAATCATTCAAACTAAAAAAAAAGAAATCATTCAAACTATCAGTTGATAGTATCTTTCACTCAGTGACGTTACAATACTGTCACCATAGGGAGTACATCAGGGCTTTTTAATAAAACTTTTCAATTTGTGGATAGTGGAGTTCAAAAAAGTAGTCAGTGACGAGGGCTGAATCAGCCACTCCAAAAAGCAACGCAAATTGTGGGGAGGCCCCCCTCAGCCAGGACCTGGGCTGTGGACCTCCACAATGAGGAAGATGTAGCACCAGGTGGTGGGAGACAGAGATATAGGGAGAGGAGCTGAGCAAGCGCCAAACAAGGCAAAATGTATTGACAGACCGACATAGGTAATTATTTAAAAAAATATTTCTCGCACTGGGAATGTTTACCATATGATTTAACTGAATTCTAAGGTTTAGTTGTCATCAAAAACCGTAATATTACATAGCAGGTTATATCCTAAGACATAATAATTATGTATGTCCCTGGAAGACATTCAAGAAAAATTCATTAGTGAGTTCTTTTCATAAACTTTTTTTTCTGAAATATTCACCACTTTTCATAGTAGTTATTGCTAAGGAGTGGAATTTCAAAAAACTTTCACTTACTAAGTTACACATTTGTATATTTTTAACATTCTTTTTTTTTCTGAACATGCATTTCTTTTGTTGAAAGTGCAGAAAAAGTCCTGTGCTCACTCTATTATGGTCATCAGGAAGAAACACTGACTAAGACATCTGTCTCTCTCCTCTACATACCCCTTGTACATTTCAATCATTATGCAATTGAGATTTTCACATACACTTCTAAAACCCAGCTTTTTGCTTAAAATAACAAAGAACTACTTACAAACCCAATTATTTGGTCAAGTATATTTCCCAGTTACCAGATAAGCCAGTTTTTTAAATTCTTTCATTTTTGAAATGCCATGATTGATAACACGCCTATGGGTGTAAATGTGATTAAAAAGACAAATATGTGAATTCTGGTCACCAGTATGTGAGAAGTGGAGTCTAACTTGAGGTTCATGTCTGTGGTCCCTGGAATGTCCCTCTCTCCAGCTGGTTTCCTTTAAGTCAAGGGTTCAGGATGAAAAAGAGTTCCCACACTCTTAGAGACTGTAAGTCACACGGTCAGTCCACTGCTAACTTTTAGCTGATCCACACTGTCCTTGCCTAAAGTTGTGCTCAATTTACCTTACAGTCAGAAAACTAAGGTTCTTTCTAAGCCACTCTACGTTCTTTTAGTTCCCTGTCTAGCTAAAGGTCCCATGGAAGCTTGTAGAACGAAGACCAGAAGTACAGTGATGCCTACAACTAAACCCACAGGCCAGCCAAAAATGTTACATCAGGTATGACTTGAGTTTTGATTAAAAAATTATTTGGCGGCAGGGCATCTGGGTGGCTTAGTCCATTCAGCATCCAGCTCTGGGTTTCTGCTCAGACCAGGACCCCAAAGTTATGAGACTGAGCCCAGTCTCAGGGCCTTGCACTCAGCAGAGCCTGCTTGAGATGCTTTCCCTTTCCCTCTCCCTCCCCCTCTGCCTCTCTCCCTGCTCCTGCGTGCATTTGCTCCCTCTCTCTCTTAAATAAATAAAATCTTTTTTAAAAAATTGATCTGGGGAAATTTTAATGCCACTTAATTTTAAGAGCATCAAGTGGTACATGGCAGAGATATACCTTGCAGGCTTAACGCTAACACACACCTTCTTTTAAAATTGTGACCCAGGGCGCCTGGGTTCCTCAGTGGGTTAAAGCCTCTGCCTTTGGCTCAGGTCATGATCCCAGGGTCCTGGGATCAAGCCCCACATCGGGCTCTCTGCTCAGTGGGGAGCCTGCTTCCTCCGCTCTCTCTGCCTACTTGTGATCTCTGTCAAATAAATAAATAAAATCTTTTAAAAATAATAATAAAAAATAAAAATAAAATTGTGACCCACAGGTCTAGTGCATCAGAGTCACCTGGGATGCTGCATCAAAATGCAGGCTCCTAGGCCACCTGGGTGCCTCAGTCTGTTAAGCGTCAGCCTTCAACTCAGGTCATGATCCCAGGGTCTTGGGATTGAGTCCCACACCTGGCTCCTTGCTCAGTGGGGAGCCTGCTTCTCCCTCTGCCTCCCATGCCCCCTGCTTGTGTGCCCCTTCTCTATCTCTCTCTCTCCCTCTAACAAATAAATGAATAAAATCTTAAAAACAAAACAAAACAAAATGCAGGCTCCTGAGTCCTGCCCCAGCATGAGGCCTGGGAGTCTGGGTTTTTCATTTGTTTGTTTGTTTGTTTGTTTGTTTTAATCTCTCCAGAACCAGTAACACAGCCATTAGAATAGCCAAAATCCAGAACACTGACAATGCCAAATGCTGGTAAGGATGTGGAGTGACAAGAACTCTCATTCATTGCTGGTGGGAATGCAAAATGGTGAACAGCCATGCCTAAAGACAGTTTAGGGGCACCTAGGTGACTCTCTTGGTTAAGGATCCAATTCTTGATTTTAATTCAGGTCATGATATCAGGTTCATGAGATCGAGCCCCACACTGGGCTCTATGCTCAGTGCAGAGTCCACTTGAGATCCTTTTCCTCTCCCTCTGGCCCTCCCCCCAACTCACATTCTCATTCTCTAAGAGAAATAAATAAAATCTAAAAAAAAAATGACAGCTTAGGGGCACCTGGGTGGCTCAGTCGTTAAGCAGCTGCCTTCAGCTCAAATCATGATCCCAGGGTCTTGGGCTCTAGCCCCGCATCAGGCTCCTTGCTCAGTAGGCAGCCTGCTTCTTCCTCTCCCACTCCTTCTGCTTGTGTTCCCTCTCTCACTGTGTGTGTGTGTCTCTCTCTGTCAAATAAATAAAATCTTTAAAAAACTGTTTTAATAATAAATTATTAATTAAAATTAAAATTTAAAAAGACAGCTTAGTGGTTTCCTACAAAACTAAGTATGCTCTCACCATACAATGCAGCAATAGCACTCTGTGTTATTTACCCAAAAGAGTTAAAAACTCACATCACTCAAAACCTCTATGTGGATGTTTATAACAGCTTTGTTCATAATTCTCAAACCTTATAATTGCCAAAACTTCAATTATTCATAGTTATTAAAGCTATAGTACATCCAGACAATGGAATATCATCCAGCGTAAAAAAGAAATGAGCTGTCAAGCCACAAAAAGACATGGAGGAACCTCAAGTGCATTTCACTAAGTGAAAGAAGCCAATCCAAAAAGGTTACATACTGTTCAATTCCAATTATATAACACACGGAAAAGGCAAAACGAGAGATAGTAAAATGATCAATAGGCAAACACAGGGGACTTTTAGGGTAGTGAAAATACTCTGTATATTATAATGATGGATATGTCATTATACTTTTATCTAAACCCACAGAATGCACAACACCAAGAATGAGCTCTAAGTTAAACTTTGGGTGATTATGATGTGTCAGTGTAGGTTCATCCTTTGTAAAAAATGTACCATTCTGGAGAGTGATGTTGATAACAGTGTAGGAGCAAGGAATATATGAGAAATAGCTCTACTTTCCTTGCAATTTTGTTGTAAACCTAAAACTACTCTTTTAAAAAAAGTTCCTTCGTAATTTCCATACATCCTAAATTTGGGAATCCACAGATTGTGGAGTACAAGTTGTTAAACTCTGATGTACATTAGAATCATCTAGAGCACTTTTTAAAATCCCAATGCCCAGGCCATATCCCATAGCAATTAAACCAGAATATCTGGGGGTGAGACACAGGCAGCACTTTCCGGAATTCCCAAGTGATCCCAAGTTGCAACCCAGTTTGAGCACTGGTTATAAAGGTACAAGTTGGAGACCAAAGTCAGTACTCTATGGTGCCTAGGCACACTCAACTTAAAGTTTTTAACAATAACAACAAGGAAAAATGTTTAATACTCACTTAATCATGGTGGCAACAAATAAAACCTAACATACTGCCATTAAGAAAAATGTTAAGTATGGTTTAAACATGGAAAAATACTTATTACCAATATGACAACATACAGAAGGGGGGGTGAGTTTTTCAACAATTTGAGTCAAACAAAAAGGAAAGTTATTAAGTCCAGCCTTCATGCACAGAAACCTTATGCTCTGAATATTGTAAATCAGTTTCATTACATATTATGATGGAGGAAGTGACAAATGTACATTTTTTTCATACTGTTACAAATAAATCTGCAACAGTTTGGGGATATTTATAAGATGCTGAAGCAGAATGTGTATCAAAACAAACTAAATATTCAATTCTGTACCAATGTCAGAGAAATAAAATGATTTCTCAGGTCAAATCTTTTTTCTGTGGTTGAAAATACTTGACAGATGCACTTGGTTTTCCCTCAGTGGCTTACAAGACCTACATTATTAAACTTGAGACAGTATATCTGAATACAGTGGAAAACTACAGTCACAGAATTTAGAGAGCCTAGTTCTTCCCAAAGAAGTACAAATTTCAGACTCAAACTGGGTCTACAGATTGAACAGAACACAAAAGGGTAATGTACTCATTTTACTATTGTGGCCTGGTTTGAGTTCAATAAAATCAAAAACATAAAGAATTACAGAACTATTTGGTGGAAAGGAAGTCATCATTTCAGAAAAGACTCAATGGTTTACATGATTTCAAATCATGCTTTAAGTTTTTGCAGCTTCCTTTAGAGAAAACCTCAGAATGCATCTGTATTGTCTTCTAACCTGTAAGTATGGTTCGGTTTCACAAAGAATTGATTGAACTGAAAACAAACTATCCCACCAAGAGGACACAGTGTTCCTGGAATTTTAGAGATAAATATATGGATTCCAGAGCTACCCTGAAATTTCTGGCAATTGTCTCTCAGCCATGCTTTTTAAGTCCTCTGCCCTTGTGAATATTCATCTAAAATATAAAATTGCTGAAACTAAAAATGAGTGCCTTAGTCGGCAATGCAAAGCTTGAATCAGAATTGATATGGACCTTAACTTGCACACACCATGAATTCTTTAATATCAACAAAAATTTATATAAAAAAACAAGCTTTCTGCCGCTTTCTGCCACAGCTACTTGTGCCTGCTCAGGTAGTGAACTAATTTCCCATGGCTGCTGTTACAGATGACCCCAAATGTAAAGGCTCAGAACAACACAAATTTGTTATCTTACAGTCCTGGAGGTCAGAAGTCTAAAATCACTGTCACTGGGCAGACAAGGCTGGTTCTTTCTGGAGGCTCTCTGGTGAGAATCTGTTTCCTTTCCCCTCAGAGATTCCAGAGGCTATCTACATTCCTTATGTGTGTGGTCTTTTTCCTCACACCACTCTACCTTCCTGCTATCACTGTTGTATCTCAAACTACTGACTCTGATCTTCCTGCCTCCTCTTATAAGGACCTTTGTAAGTACAAAGGATAATCTCCCCATCTCAAACTCCTAGCTTCATCACATCCACAATGTTCCTTTTACCATGTAAGGTAAAATATTCATAGGTTCTGGAATAAGGACATTGACATCTCTCAAGGCCATTATCCAGTCTACCACAGACAGTAACAGTGAAGGAGCAGATGGTTAAACAACAGTTTTCCCTTTCAACACAAGTGGGCAAGGATTTCTTTTACTAGAATTTCTAATACTAGAATTTCAACACATCTACCCATTCTCCTGCATTCTAAGACTATTCTGCCCATTGCAAAAGCCACTAGCCACATGTGACCACTGAGCCCTTGATGAGGATATTCCAAATTAAGATGTGCTATAAGTATAAAGCACATATCAAATGTGAAAGACTTAGTACAGAAAAAAAATGTAGAACATCTCCTTCTTAATTGTTTTTAAAGATTTTATTTATTTATTTGACAGACAGAGATCATAAGTAGGCAGAGAGGCAGGCAGAGAGAGAGGGAAGCAGGCTCCCTGCTGAGCAGAGAGCTCAATTCTGGGCTCGATCCCAGGACCCTGGGATCATGACCTGAGCCGAAGGCAGAGGCTTAACCCACTGAGCCAGCCAGGCACCCCTCTCCTTCTTAATTTTATATCAATTTTACATTTGAAATAAAAACACCTTGGGTATATTTTGTTAAATGGAATATATAATTTAAATTATAATTAATTTTGAAATTAATGATAATTAATATAATTAAAATTAATGTCATTGATTTCTTTTCACTTTTTTTATTGTGGCTATTGGAACAATTTAAATTACATATGTAGGGAAGTAGTACTTCTTTGATGGTTAATTTTATGTGTCAATTTGAATGGATTAAGGGATGCCCAGATAATCTAGTAAAACATTATTTCTGGTGTTTCCAGAGAAAATTAGCACTTAAACAAAGAACAAATGAAGATCTCCTCACCAATTCGAGTGGGCATCAATTGACCCAGTCCACCATCCAATCTGCTCGAGCTAGAATACCCACGTACTCTTGCCCCTGGACATCAGGGCTACTGGTTCTTAGGCATTCAGACATGGACTGAATTAAATTATTGGCATTCCTATATCATAATATATATGTATATACATATACATATTATATATAGTTACACACACACACATACACACACACACACACACACACACACACACTATAAGTCTATTTTTCTAGAGAACTCTGATCAATACAACTTCCAAAATGAAAACACTGGAAAAATTCTCAAGATCAACTTTTTCAGAACCTGGAAGTTAAGCAAATCCTTGGAAGAAATGATGGATCAGGATTCAAAAAAAATGAGTGGAAAAAAAATGACTGAATTTATGTAAGAACAGTAAGCTTTATGATGTCTTAATTTGCCATAATTCCATCCATCTTGACCAGCTCTGAGGCAACTTTGAAAACCAACAGCCTACAGGTAGCTGAGAATACCAGCATCCTAAAAGCCACAGAACTAAGCAGAATGAGTTTGAAGCTTATGAAACAGAAAACTGTCACTATTGAACCTGTCTGGCAGTGCCCTGGAAAAACCCCATTTTCCAGGTTGCTTTAATTAGACCTGCCTCAGAGCTTACTCAGTACAAAAAGCCCTATCCTGAGGATATTTGTGAAAAACAATCAGCAATAATTGTTTAACATGACAGCTAGCTGAGGTGGCAATACAGATTAGAGCAAATAAGAGGCTACCCAAAAACTTAAAAAGAAACCGGGGTAAAGAGATGTCCATAGGGAATATTGAAAAGCTCCAGCATATTCCCTGGGAATCTAGAAGGCCACATGCATGTGCAAGGTCATGTACATGAACAAGAAAGAGTTGAAAAGGCCTAATGTTTCACTTATAGCCGAACTTCAGGTTCTCCACAAACATGAAGTGAAGGCAAAAGTAGACTTACGAACTCTGCCCCAACACACACAGTGCAAAGGCTAACATATATTGGTTCAAGGCAATTAAGAAATTCTCTGCCAACCTTCAACAGTCTAACCCTACTACTCCTCAGACAACTGAAGATCTTTAGCCAGGTCAGCTCCGTGGTGTGGCCTGCAGGTCTAAGGGCAAACAGATCAGACTCCCCATGCCTGTAAGGGCTAAGGATTCTTCTCCTTTCCTCTCCCACTCTATCCCCCCGGGGCCTCCATTCCCAATATGTGATGACACACTTGACAGTGGAAGCTTGTCCAGGGTAAATCCACACACATTTTGAACTCAGATGGGACCCTTTCCTAATCTTGGCTGACTCTCAGCTGCCTTACTTCTTGTAGGCCCCCCTTTATACCTTCGTTCCTGCGGATCCAACCACCACCTCAATCTACAGGCAAAATACATCCCTACACGTCTGGAGTGAATCCAACAATGCCATATACAAATGATGACTCAACAAGGATTCCAGCATATACCATCAAAGGATCCCCTCCCCCTAAATCCCATGGACCTGGCCACCAAGGAATTTCACTCAAATCGCCTACCAGTATATTAATATAATACCATGCTCTGGTCTATAACTGCACAGAACCCTCTATGGATCAACAAGTTTAGGTAGGAACAGCCTGCCTCCAGCCCCATCCAGCATGCGGCAGCTACTGAAGATGAGACCTCCACCCAAATGCCAAACATCTGTCTTTGTCAGGGGAATGTAGAGGCCACTTTCAGGAAACAGGCTTGAGCAATGGAAAACTGAGTAAGGTAAAAGGATCCACAGTGACCACCAGGCTGGAAGCAAACAGGCTCATTAGGTGACCCACCTTAAAATAACCATAAGCCCGAGCTGACCAATGTGTTACTTACAACCAGGGATAAATACCAAAAAGGAAAATTCCATACGTTTCCATACCTCCTTACTTCCCCTGTGAACTATCAGCCCCATCATGGCCACCTGGCAAATAGTCCCTGCTTTGCTGTCCTGCCTGCTGCTCCCTTGCAATGTATTCAATAAACTTCTATCTCTTTAATTAAAAAAAAAAAAAGACAAGAAAGAAATTTTCTGCCTCATCAGCAGCTGACCGCTAAGCTAAGTGAGCACAGACTTCAGTGGCTACACAAGACAAAGGATAAAGACTTTATAGAATTCATTTGGTAAAGTCATTAAAAAAACAACAAACCCTCAGGAACAGGAGAAATTCAAACTCCACAGTTTCTACATTCTATTCTTTAAAATATCCAGTTTTCAACAACAACAAAATTATGGGACATGTAAAGAAATGGGAAAGTATGGCCATGTGCAGTTAAAAAAAAAACAGTCAATAGAAACTGTCTCTGAGGAAGTTCCAGTGTTATACTTTCTAGACAAAGACTTTAAATCAGCTACTATAATTACGCACAAAGACTTGAAAGAACCCTGCCTGAAAAATTAAAGAAAAGATTAAGAATGACTATAAGAGGGACGCCTGGGTGGCTCAGTTGGTTAAGCAGCTGCCTTCGGCTCAGGTCATGATCCCAGCGTCCTGGGATCGAGTCCCACATTGGGGTCCTTGCTCAGCAGGGGGCCTGCTTCTCCCTCTGCCTCTGCCTGCCACTCTGTCTGCCTGTGCTCGCTCCTGTGCTCTCTCTCTATCTGACAAATAAATAAAATTTTTAAAAAAAATCTTTAAAAAAGAATGACTATAAGAGTGGAGCCCAGAGGAGAGGAAAGAATACAGTGGAAAAATAAATATTTTAAAAGGTAATGGCCAAAAACTTCCCAAATTTGATGGAAAACATCAATCTACACATCCAAGAAGCTCAACAAAAGCCAATCAAGATCCAAAGAAATCCAAATCTAGGTACATCAGAAACAAACTGTCAAAAGATGGAAACAAAGAATCTTGAAAGTAGCAAGATTTCTTACCTCATTTCTCACTAAAAATCACAGATGCCACAGGATAACATGTTCACTGTGCTATGGGAAGGGAGAATGGCAACCAATAATTCTATTTCTGGCAAATAAGCGATCTTACAAAAATAAAGGAGTAATTAAAACATTCCTAAATAAACAAAAAAAAAAAAAAAAAAAAGGAAAGAATTTGTTGCTAGTGAACCTGCCCCACAAGAAATAAAGTGAGTCCTGCAGACAGAAATGAAACAAAAAAAACCACCCCTAGATAGTAACACAAATCCACACAAAGAAATAAAGAGCACAAGTAGAGATAGCTAAAACAAGTAGGCATAAAAGATAGTATAAACATATTTTGTCTATAAATCTTTCTTCTCCTACCTGATTTAAAAGAGAACTGAATAAAGCCTATATTGGTAAATCTATGTTGATAAGCATACAATGTATAAAGATGTAATATGTATGAACAATAGTGCAAAGAAGAGGGAAGGAAACAAAGCTATATTAGAGCAAAGTTTTTATAGAATATTCAGATGAAGTTGGTATTAATCCAAAACAGATTGTTTTAGATTAAGATGTTAATTGTAATTCCTACGGCATCACTAATAACAAAACAAAACTATATATATATATATATATATATATAAAACAAAACCAATATATATATAAAATATACATGTATACATATATAATATATATAATATATGTATTTCATTTATATTAAGGGAATTACAGTAGTATACTAGAAAATATGTATTTAGTAAAAAAGGTATTAATGAAGGAACAAAGGAACAAAGAAGACATAAGATATATAAAAAACAATAACAAATGTCAAATTAAAAAAACAGACTGGCAGAAGGCATAAAAAAATCAATCCAACTATATTCTGTCTAGAAGAGACATACTTTAGGTTCAAAACCACAAAGAGGTCAAACTAAAAAAATGAAAGAAGATATACCATGAGTCATGGGCTAAATAGTGATTCCTCAAAAATTCATGCATTGAAGTCCTAAGCTTGGTACCTCAGAACGTGATCACATTTGGCCTAGTGCCTGGATGGCTCAACCACGGAGTCTGCCTGAGATTCCCTGCCCCTCCCCCTCCCCCCCTCCTCCCCTTACTTGTGCTCTCTTGCACTTTCTCTCTAAACAAATAAATAAATAAATCTTTAAAAAAAAAAAAAGAATGTGACCATATTTGGGATAGGGTCTTTTAAGAGGCAGTTAAGTTAAAATGAGATCACTTGGATGTGCCCTAATCCAATATGACTGATGTCTTTATATAAAGAGAAAAACTGAACACAGATGTGCAAAAAAGATGACGTGAAAACACAGATAAACATGACCATCCACAAGCCAAGAAGAAAGGCCTGAAACAGATCCTTCCCTCATGGCCCTCAGAAGAAATCAACCCTTACAATGCCTTGACCTCAGAGTTCAATCTTCCAAAATTATAAGAAAATAAATCTCTAATGTTAGAGCAACCCATGTATGGTACTTTACTATGATGGCCCAAGGGAATAATACATGATGAAAATGGTAGCAAAAACAGATAAAATAGACTTTAAGACCAAAAAATTGTTACTAGAGATAAATTAATTCATTTTTTTTAAGATTTTATTTATTTATTTGACAGAGAGAGAGAGATCACAAGTAGGCAGAGAGGCAGGCAGATGGGGAGGGGGAAGCAGGCTCCCTGCTGAGCAGATAGTCCGGTGTGGGGCTCGATCCCAGGACCCTGGGATCACGACCTGAGTCAAAGGCAGAGGCTCAACCCACTGAGCCACCCAGGCGCTCCTTATTTCATTTTATAACAATAAAATTTGCCAGGAAGATGTAACAATTATAAACATATATGAACCTGACAACAGACTACTAAAGACCTGAAGCAGAAACTGAGAGAACTGAGGGAAGAAAGAGACAGTCCAACAGTAACAGATGGAGACTTGAATATCTCATTTTCAGTAATGGATAGAATGACTAGGTGGAAAATCAACAGAGAAATAGAAGGATAGAAATGCAAATCAAAACCATTTTACACTAATTACTTTACAGTAGCTGAAGTAAAACAGAATAGCAAGTAGTAGCAAAGACCTGGAAAAATTAGATATTTCATAAATTGCTCGTGAGACTGTAAAATCATGCTGCTTTTTTAGGGGAAAAAATGACAGGTCCTCAAAATATCAAACATGACATTACCATATAAACAAACTAATTCTAACAGTCATCTATAGAATACCCCATAAGAGCAGCAGAACACACCTTCTCAGGTATACCAGGAACATCCTCTAAGACAGATCATTCATTAGGCCCAAAACAAGCCTTGGTGCATTTAAAAAGACTGAAATTCACACAAAGAATGTTCTCTAGGGGTGCCTAGGTGGCTCAGTTGGTTAAGTGTCTGACTTCAGCTCAGGTCATGATCTTGGGGTCCTGGGATCAAGTCCCACATCAGCTCCACATTCAGCATGGAGTCTGCTTGTCCTTCTCCCTTGGTCCCTCCCCCCACTCAAGTTCTCTCTCTCTCAAATAAATAAATAAAATCTTTAAAAAATGTTCTCCAACTACAGTGGAATGAAGTGAGAAATTAATAACAGAAGGGTATTTGGGAAATTCAGAAATGACTGGAAATTAAACAACACATTCCTAAAAACCAATGGATCAAAGAAGAGATCACAAAAGGAAATTGGAAAGTAATTTGAGATAATGGGAAAGGAAAATATAACATACCAGAACTTATGAGATGAAGGTAAAACAGTTCTTAGAGGGTAATTTACAGCTGAAACTGCCAATATTTAAAAATAAAAGATCTCAAATCAATAACTTAACATTCCACCACAAGACACCAAAAAGAGAAGAGCAAACTAAACCCAAAATTAGCAAAAGGAAGAAAATAATAAGGAGCAGAAATAAATAAAATAGAATGGACAACACTAATAGAGAAAACCAATGAAATCTAAAGTTAGTTTGTTGGAAAGATCAACAAAATTAACAAATCTTATGGGAGACTGAGGAGAAAAAAAAAGAGAAAAGACTCAAGTTACTAAAGTCAAGAATAAAAGAGCAAGCCCATCAACTCACAGAACTAAAAAGGATTATATGAAAATGCTATGAACAATAATATGTCAATAAATTAAGTAACCTAAAAAAATGATAAGCTCCTACAAAGACACAAATTACTGAAACTGAGAAATGATAGAAATACTACATAAATATAGAACAAATAGATTAAATTAGTACTCATAAAACTTATAAAAAATAAATTAAAAATCCAGGCTTTTTTAGTCTTTCTGATGAATTCTACTAAAGAATTAAAGAACAGAATTCTAAAAAATGCTAATTCTTCACAAACTTTTCCAAAACTAAGAGAGAAGGGAACAACTCATTCTTGAGATATACCTGATACCAAAAACAGGAAAAAACATCCAGAAGAAGGAAATTACAGATCCATTCTCCTTTTGAATAGACCCCAAAATCTTTAGCCATATACTAGCAAACGGAATACAGCAACTATACACAAGATTAGACATGTCCAAGTGAGATTTTTCCCAGGACTGCAAAACTGGTTCAATATACAAAAATCAATGTAAGCCAATCAATATCAAATAACATATTAATAGGATAAGTGATGCGAGCCAAATCATGATCTTAATAGTTACAGAAATAGCATTTGCCAAAATCTAACACCTTTGTGATAAAAAAAAAAAAAACCAGCAAACCAAGAATAAGGGGAAATTCCTCAACTTGATAAAGAGCATCAGGGGTGCCTGGGTGGCTCAGTGGGTTAAAGCCTCTGCCTTCGGCTCCGGTCATGATCCCAGGGTCCTGGGATCGAGCCCCTCATCGGCTGCTTGCCTTTCTCTCTCTGCCTGCCTCTCTGCCTACTTGAGATCTCTGTCTGTCAAATAAATAAAATCTTAAAAAAACAAAAAGATAAAGAGCATCAGTGAAAACAGCACAGCTCACCTCCCACATACTGGTAATTCTCTGCTCTGAAATGAAAAGGAAAGGTTGCCTGCTCTTGCTACTTCTATTCAACATTGTACTGGGGTTCTTTCTACCCAGGGAAATTAGGCAAGAAAAAGAAGTAAGAGGCATCCATTTTGAAAAGGAAAAAGTAAAACTATCTCTATGCACAGATGATGCAGTCTTCTATACAGAAAATCCTACAGTATCCACTAAAATACACTTAGAACTAGATAAATGAGCCCAGCAAGGTTGCAAGATATGAGATCAGTATGCAATCATGTTAAGTTCTATTGCTCAGTGCTGATCACTGTGCTTATTAAAATCATTCTCCCAAAAGACAAGTCAAGATTTATTATCTTTGTCTACCCCTTGGAATAGCTAAAACATATTCCCAAACATCCCTACTTAACCATAACACTGTATTCTAGCATTGGACATTTAAGTATATAAGTCCATAAATAAATTAATGAATACTGGGAGGGCCTTATACATTCAAGAGTAAAAGTACGGCAGTCTCTGCATCCAGACCAAGTTCAGGTTCTAGCTTGACGACTCAGTGAATGGCTGTGTGACACAGGGCAAGTTACATGATTATTCTGCGCCTCTGTTTCCTCCTCAGTAAAATGGGAAACAAAAGAGCCACTGAGGAAATAAATTAGGTTATATATGCAAGGTGCTTAGAACAGTGTCTAGTATAAAGTAAACATTATACAAGTTTTACTATGTTATTAAAGACTCTCAATAATTCAACTTTTTGAGAACACAAGAAGCCTATATGATACAGCGTCTACTACAAGGTCAGCAAGTTGATAGCACTTTCTCAGTGTTGCAACTTGGCAGGCATTGGTGTTAATAATCACAACTGTCCTGTCTCAGTCTTCTCAGTACTGGCCTCCAGTCATCCCAAGTGGCAGAAAAGATTAAAGCTGTTGGCAGTCTTTGTTTCTACTGTCATCCCACCAAAACAGCATCAGAACTCAACCCTTACCCTGTAGGCTTGACCTAGTCCCCTCCAATAAATTCCTTCCCCACTAAAACCAGATTCTGTTACTGACTCCTAACTTCTAATGGGCCTACTAACTATAGATTACTGGGTTATTATTTAAATGTCACAACCCATGTTTATTCTTCAGATGATTATTAATAAATGGCCAGATTTAGTGCTGGTGTCAACTTCAAGAGATGTCTTTCAGTCAGTTACATCAACCTTTCGTCAGTTCCTAGAGCATGCCAAGTCTTGTCCTGCTACAGGCCTTTGCATTTATTGTTCCCTCTCTCTGGAATGATCTTGCCCTCCTCACTAACAGAAATGCCCCTGTGACCTCTATTACACTGTTTATTTCCTTCTGCAAATGCATCACTTATTACCTGTTTTTTATCTACATCTTTGGTGACAATGTAAATTTGATATGGCAAGGAATTTCCTGGCTTATCATGTATTGTATACTCTGCCATAGAGTAGATGAGAAACAGGGATGGATGGATGGATAGATGGATGGATGAACAGATGGATGGATGAATAATGGGTAGACGACAAATAGATTATTAGTGAGGATTCAACTTCACTTTTTGTTGCCAAAAGGGAGTATCAATAGGTTAAAAAAGAGAGAGATGTGAATAATAACATTTAAGGTGAAAATATATTTGGCATATGGCATTTACCATAACAGAAATGTAAATTAAAGCATTTTAGAGGATTTTCTATGAAAATGGTTGAAACCAAAGTAGTTTCCTTTTAGCCTTCAGTCATGTAGAAAATGAAATCAACCAGAATATCCAAATTGCTAAGTGCTTTAGTTAATCAAGATCTTACTGTATGGCATATAATAACCCTAGGCTACAAGAAAAAAAAACTTTAAAATTATATACTGTTGGTATGTAATGACTCTAAGTCTAAAAAAAAATTCACCATTATTCTTCATATACATTCTGTAAAGAGTTAAAGTGATTTTCCTAGAAGTTAAATCTCAGCCACTAGCATGATGCTAGTGGTTTACTTATCCTTTAGCTACAATGATGGAATAATAGTTGGGGCCAAATAGACGAGTTCCAGTAGGAATCAGCTGGTCCATAACTTATGGCAGGTATAGAGCCACCATTAACTAGCCAACACAGAGGGATATGACTACAACATTTTTTAAAGATTTTATTTATTTATTTGACAGAGATCACAAGTAGGCAGAGAAGCAGGCAGTGGTGGGGAGAGCGGGGAAGCAGGCTCCCCATTGAGCAGAGAGTCCGATGCGGGGCTTGATCCCAGGACCCTGAGATAATGACCTGAGCCAAAGGCAGAGGCTTTAACCCACTGAGCCACCCACATCCCCCTGATTACAACATTTTATTCTACATAAAATTTTCCAATCCTAAAAAGTACAAGGATGAACGTAGGATCAGCTCACTTAGCAACAAAAACAAATTGTTCCAACTCTGGTAACAGAGAGAATAAAGATGATTCTAATACTGTTAAACCCACCTTTAGGAACAGTCCATTAAATTCATTATTCTACAAGATTCTGCAAAGATAAAAACTAAATTTGGTGAATATTTGTCAACACCAATGGATCTTTCTCTTCGACTCTTTTATATCTTGATCCTAATTATGTTTCTATTTTTCAGAACATTTTTAAAAGCATCAAATTTCTTTAAGGTATCTAAAAAGAGAATTAAATTGGATCGCAATGAAACTTGTCTTATTTTATTCAGTTCTCCTTTGGAATACTCTCCCACTAGTAATTATCAATTATTACAAATTAAAAGCTTCAGTTTCCCTCACTGTGGTTCATGTCATATAAAAATATTCAATGCCAATGACTACAACTAAGGATTTCAGTTATACAAAACCAGAGCATCCTCCCAACACACATTTCACTAGATTTTCTTAAAAATAAAAAAAATTGGGGGGTGCCTGGGTGGCTCAGTGGAGTCAAGCCTCTGCCTTCAGCTCAGGTCGTGATCCCAGAGTCCTGGGTTCGAGCCCTGCGTTGGGCTCTCTGCTCAGCAGGGAGCCTGCTTCCTCCTCTCTCTCTGCCTGCCTCTCTGCATACTACTTGTGATCTCTGTCTGTCAAATTAAAATAATAATAATAATAATAATAAATTTTTAAAAATTTAAAAAAGCAAACCATGTTTTATTTTACAGCCAACTTGTATTCAATCCAACTGATAGTATAAAATAATAACATAAAAAAACAGAGTATCTAAAATTCCCATTTTCTTTGGAAGTCATCTGATTTTTCACTTTTGGGTGTGTCTTTACCTTCCTAATTAGTTATCTTGGTATCAGAAATGTTAATATTTATTTGTACTCCCCGAACTTTAATAAACAGTAGGAGAGGACTTAGGGAGAATGCCACTTAAGAATGGAAACCAGATATGCATTAAAAATTGGCCTCAAGTAATGATGGATGATCAGGCTGACATAGGCCTTCATGGCAGAAGTGCATCAGGCTTGTCAAAAAAGGGAGGTTCAAATGTAAACTCATAGTTCTCTGATTTCTTAAGCTTTCTGATATGAGCTCCTCATTTTTCCTCTCCCTGCTCCATGCTGTCAGTTTCCTTGGCTGCTGCTTCTCTCCTTTCCCATCCTCTGTTCACCCTTCAGCATGATCTCAACTTCCAACCTCCAATGCCTTCCTGGATACATAATGTCTTTCCTCACAAACTCAGCACATTTACAGACTATTCTTTTTTTTTTTTAAGATTTTATTTATTTGACAGAGAAAGAGAGACAGCGAGAGCAGGAACACAAGCAAGGGGAGTGGGAGAAGGAGAAGCAGGCTTCTGCCCAGCAGGGAGCCTGATGCAGGCCTCAATCCCAGGACCCTGAGATCATGACCTGAGCCCAAGGCAGATGCTTACTGACTGAGTCACCCAGGCACCCCTTACAGACTACTTTTAAGGGAATTCTTCCAGAGCTGACTTCTCAGGCCTACTGCTCACCATACTTCAGAGGTACACAGAATGTTTTAATTTTAATTTCAAAGTGAGAAAAAAAATTAACACAATATTAATTAATATATAATAATGAATTATATTCATCTTTATACCAATGCAGCTATAGTTCTTAGTATTTTTATGGAGGAAAGGACCCACAAAGGCACAACTGTCTAAGGCCCAAAGAATCAAAATGGGCCCTGAATTCTAAGTCAACCCAGCATGACATTCTTCCCCACTCAAAATTGGTCCTTTCCAGCCTCATGGGTACAACCCAGACCAGAAATGACTGTATGAGAATTTATTTCAAAACCTGATTTATGGTAATGGTTGCATAACTTACTAACTGTACCAGAAATTATTAAGTGGTACCTTAAAACTGGGTGAATGTTATGATGTACAAAACATACCTCACTAGGGTGCCTGGGTGGCTCAGTAAGTTAAGCATCTGCCTTCAGCTCAGGTCATGATCTTGGGGTCCTGGGATCGAGTCCCACGTCAGGCTCCGGGCTCAGTGGCTCTCTCTCTCTCTGCCCCTCACCCCATTCATGCTCTATCACTCTCTCTCTCTCTCAAATAAATATATTTTTTTTTTAAATACACCTCACTAAAGCTGTTTTTGTGGTTTTTTTTTTAATTTTTATTTTTTATTAACATATAATGTATTACTAGCCCCAGGGGTACAGGTCTGTGAATTGCCAGGTTTACACACTTCACAGCACTCACCATAGCACTAAAGCTGTTTTTCAAAAAGATACAGAATAAAAAAGAAAAGAAGAAACACAGGTATCTAAAGACACAAAAAGGGGCGCCTGGGTGGCTCAGTGCGTTAAAGCCTCTGCCTCGGCTCAGGTCATGATCCCAGGGTCCTGGGATCGAGCCCCGCATCGGGCTCTCTGCTCAGCAGGGAGCCTGCTTCCCCCTCTCTCTGCCTGCCTCTCTGCCTACTTGTGATCTCTCTGTCAAATAAATAAATAAAATCTTTAAAGACACAAAAAGATGAATTTCAGATTACTACACTTGTTTGAAATTCAGAAATTTATCCAGAGAGGTGTGCTACAAGAATGATAGCTGAAATTTTATCTACCCTAAATATGAACAGTGTGACAAACATGGAGAAGGAATAATGACATCAAAAATGTCCAAACATTCTATATGTGAAAATAATTATGCAAGGTTGGTGCTAAAAAGATTCATTGTCATAGTAATTAGGGAAGCCTGGTTGCAATTAAGTACAGGAAGGATATTAAAACTTCCAAAAGATATTTCTGCAAGCCACAACAGAAGAATAAGAGCAACAGAATAATTGGAACCATATCCAAACCCACTTCCTTGTTATTTACCAATATCATCTGAAGAATACAGTTTAGATGCTGACGTTAGACAATCTTCCGTTGACAACTTTAAATCATATTAAGACTAAAAAAAAAATAATCAAAGAATTTTATGACAAGGGTTAAAAGTTCATAGCCTTGGAACTATGAAAAATTTGGTGCCCACTTGTAAACCACATCCCGGCCAGTGTCGAGCTCTACAATGAAATGGTTTTGTTGTGGTTGAGGCAATCAGCTCCGAGTTAATAATTAGCTACTATTCAAATCAAGTGTAATTTGCGTAATTGTATACCAGCTCACTTCTAAGAGGAGTACAAAATTTCATTTTTAGCAACTGATATCGAATGTTATAATCATTCGTCATCCTATGTAATGCAATCAAAATGAGCAGAAAAGTGCGTTTTCTTAGCCACTGCATGAAATCACCGTCATTTTCCAGGCAGCTGAAATTAAGTTCAAATGTTATCTGCTCAATGCAGGTGAACATTTATATAAAAAAAGAAAATGAACACATTTTTTAAAAGGTGAAGTTTCCTATTATACTACTTTGAAAAGTACCTAGAAATAGTGCTTCACATTTACATAAGCAAAGTTTAATCATTCTGTGGTTTGGTATTTGGTTCTAGAATCTATAAATGTTATGTTAAATTGAAAGACTAAGTAAAGTTAGTCAAGATTTCTCTATTAAGAAAAGGTACAATAATTATGATAATAAAATAATTATGTCAATAGCCACCTCTTTAATTTCAGCACATTTCTAACACTGCAAAATATTTCCTCAATAACCTAATAAAATTTAATATGAGTCATCGGAATACTTACTAATTTACAAATAATTTTTCACATCCTTTAGTGCACTAGATTCTCAAAACAACTCAGTATTGTTAGTATAATGTTGATTGGCCCCCAACATGTATTTCCCCCGCCTCTGGCCAAAAAATAACCCTACCATTCTTTGGGGGAATCACATTTTCCCAGTTACAGTCATATTGTTTGGATGGAGTGAATCCCATCCCTGGTACCTAGAACAGCTTAAGACAAATAGCATATTTTTCAGACCTCATTAATTGGTTCAGGAATAGTCACTTAACCCAGTGAAATATATGGTCTTGTTTTCTGGGGCTTCTACAAAAAAAGGTCTTCCTTTTTCTTCCATGGAAACGCTAAAAGATTCTGTAAGTTTCCCTCATGGTACAGCATGAAGATGTAAGTTCTGGAACCAGCACTGCTTCAACTATAGCTCCACATAATGAAAGACGGAGAAAAGGGGACTTGGAAAAGGCAGACAGAGCAGAATAGGAGGGAAAACAGGGAAGTAAAGTAAGACAAGTGGGAAAAATACAGAGAAAAGAGATGCCCAAGGCTGGAGCGGCACACATGAGATGAGAAGAAAAGAAGTAACAGAGAAAAGAAATAGGGTAGAGGCAAAACGAGATGAACAGAGCTTGGGCAGCCGTGGGTGAAGGAATGAAAATGGTCTTATCACCCACTGCCTTGTACTTCAGACTGGCTTCAGCATAAACTATTTTCTGAACCACTGTCCTTGAAAACTTAGCATTGTTCCCAGCTCAGAAGCTATTCTAGTTGTGGCAACCATAGCATGTCTCCAAGGAGACACAGTCTTTGGTTGAAAAGACCATCACTGAGAGAACTGCTAGATAAAAAACCAGAGGCCTTGAGAGGTTAAAATCGAGACTCCTAAGCATGACATGTGAGGCCCTTAATACTCTTGGCCCAACTGCGTTCTAAAACCCTCTCCTACAGAGAACCATGCATCACCTCCAGCTCTCCGTTAGGACACGACCATCTCTACTACTAAGCCCTGAACGGACGTGTCACCTCCCACTCTAACCGAGCTACCATAGCGCCTGGGACACAGTGAGTCCTCAGCTGACAAGAGCTCATAAAAAAATCCACTCCAAATGTTCTCCTTCTCAAAATTCTCATATTTCAACAGAAACACTTGCCCATCAGGTTAAATTTCATGATAGTTTTCCCTCCCTGCATCTGAACATGATGAGATAATGATCCAGACAGGTCACCTTGTCGCCCTGTCTTACTCTGACTTGGCATGTGACGTGGGCATGGGAGCGGCCAGTCTTGTTACATGTACCCTTTCCACTGAGTGATCTTTTTTTTCCTCTGCCTTTTACTAAATTTGCCTTCTCCCCTGAAGTTTCACCACAGGAAAGCTGGATCTTGCCTGTCCCTTGGTGCCAAAGCTTTTGTCTTTATGGTGTAGGGGGAAGAGAACCAGTCAGGATATCAGAAACCAAAATTCTTGCTGTGACTCTGTTGGTCAAGCAGATTGACATCTCCTACCTTCAGTTTCTTTCCAAGTAAAATAGGAATAAAAAGTCCTGCCCTATCCACCTGGGTGCCAGTGGAGCATTGAACTCTTGGTTTCAGCTCAGGTCATGATCTTGGGTTGTGAGATGGAGTCCAGACTTGTACTCAGCATGGAGTCTCCATGGGATTCTTTCCCTCTTCCTCCCCCTCTGCCCCTCACCCCGCTCTCACTCTCGTGCTCTCTCTCAGATAAATAAATAAAATCTTAAAACAAATTCCTGCCGTACCTACTTCAAGTGATTCTTATGAAGATCATATAAAGCAGTAGATCTGAAAATCCATAGCTTTAAAATAAGAAGTAATTGATTTTTATTGTTAAAGGGTAATGACAATAGCCAAGATATGGAAACAATCTAAGTGTTCATCAGTGGGTGAATGGATAGGGATGCCTGCATGGCTCAGTTGATTAAGTGGCTGCCTTTGGCTCAGGTCATGATCCCAGGGTCCTGGGATCGAGTCCTGCATCGGGCTCCTTGCTCAGCGGGAAGCCTACTTCTCCCTCTGCCTGCTCTGCCTGCTGCTCCCTCTGCTTGTGCTCTCTCCCTCTCTCTGACAATTAGATAAATAAAATCTTAAAAAAAATGGATGAATGGATAAAAAAGTTGTACATATATACACACACACAATGGATGTTATCCAGGAATCAAAAAAAAGAAGGAAATCCTGCCATTTGTAACAACGTGGATGGACCTTGAGGACATTATGCTAAATAAAAGAAGCCAGTCAGAGAAATACAATCTTGCTTATATGTGGAATCAGGAGGAAATTATTTTTACTTACAAAAAAAAAAAAAAAACAACTGAGCTCATAGATACAGAGAACAGATCGATGGTTGCAAGAGGCAAAGGGCTGGTAAAATAGGTGAAGGGGGTCAGATGGTACAAATTTCCAGTTATAAAATAAATAAGTCACAGGGATGTAATGTAAGCATGGTGACTATAGCTAATAATACTGTGGGAAAAAAGAGATTGCAACTATGTATCAGGATGGATGTTAACCAAACTTACTGTGGTGATCATTTTGGGATATATACAAATATCAAATCATTATACTGTACATCTGAAACTAATATAATGTTTTATGTCAGTTTTACCTCAATTTTTAAAAAGGTAGTTAATGAGTCTAAAACACACTAATAACTTTAGCAACCTCAGACTGGATTAGCTACAGCAAATAGGCTAAATCTCTCCTACCGAGTTTGCTTAAAGCAAATCATCTCATCATTAGTTGTTTACCAAGTGCTTATCCTAACTCCATGGTTTTCTACATTTTTCTAACTTTCCTAGCAAACCTAAAGGACATGAGACATACCCACTGCTAATAGTGGGTGTCCTATTGATCTCAAAAGATTGGGAGAGCCCGTTATTTGACGAGTACTGGGCTGGGCTTTGAGGACACCTCTGTAAGCCGGAACAAACATTATTCCTGCATTCATGGGACTTACAGGCTCAGGGGACAACATGAGCAACAAACACACACATACATATCCAAAATGACTGGAAGGCAGTGTATGTAGGTATGCATGCATGAGTTTGCACTTCCTGCAAACAGCCCTTTGAAACAGCCCTACCTGGGATATCAACCCCCCACCTTCCACTCCCATCCTCAGGGAACCACACACCTCCACACCATGAATCACTGTGCAAGGTGCTGGAAGAGAATTAAACTCTACCATACGCTACAAGAGAATTTCTTCCAAAGCTAATTAATCATTGACATGTAAGTAAAGCAGACTAGGTAAAGATCAGGAGATCTAAAGATTTTTTTTTAATTTATTTATTTGTCAGATAGAGAGCACAGGAGCGAGCACAGGCAGACAGAGAGGCAGGCAGAGGCAGAGGGAGAAGCAGGCTCCCTGCCGAGCAAGGAGCCCGATGTGGGACTCGATCCCAGGACGCTGGGATCATGACCTGAGCCGAAGGCAGCCGCTTAACCAACTGAGCCACCCAGGCGTCCCAAAGATCAGGGGATTTAAATAGAGTCCCAAATCCAGGACCAGCCACATAATTTGCAAGTACTGGTGCAAAGTGAAAAAAATGTAGGGCCTCTCATTCAAAAATAATTAAGAATCTCAAGGCAGTGACAACAGAGTATTTAAACTAAGTTTAGGACCCTTTGTGACTGCACAGGTCAAACCCCCTGAAGCCTTCCTGGCTTCCAACCTTATTGAATGTGTAACTTGTAGCCAGTTACTAACTCTGCCTCAGGTTCTTTACAGGTATAAAATTAGAGGAGGGAAGAAAAGGCTCTCAGCTTCTTTCCATAACCAACATCTGTGTTTCTCTATTTAGAAGGCAGTTCATTCATTTGGAGAGAATTATTTTACCCTTTTATATAACCATTAAAATGCTCACTGTGACTCAAAGCTAATGTTGAAACCCCATATGTAGTATTTTACCTTCAACCATTTTGATGTTTTTTCTAACCTCTATCAACTCCTTAATTTCGTCTATGAGAACAAATCTCCAGATTTCCAAGTTTACTAGTCTCCCATGTATGCCATTTAAATCTGAAATTCCTAACTGAGATCTCCATCTATAAAGTAATTTTTCCCATAGTAAAATATCTCCTTGCATAAATTCGGTATTTTTTTTCTATTACTGAAAATTTATCAGTTCTGAATAGGAATCTAGTTCTGCTCCAATAAAAAGGAGACAAAATGTCAATCTTAGAGTTAGTTAACCTTTTTTTTAATATTTTTTATTTTTTTAAACATATAATGTATTATTAGCCCCAGGGGTACAGGTCTGTGAATCACCAGGTTTACACACTTCACAGCCCTCACCATAGCACATACCTTTTAATTCCACCAGATTAGTTTTTAGCATGACATAACTGATAACTCTCTAAACTAGGGATTCTAAGCTGGAGTCCATGGAAAGAGTTCTGGGAAGTAATTAATTTGAACGGAAAAAAAATTATATCTCTACATCCATCCAACTTCTAACTAAAATTTAGCATTTTCTTCAATTATGAATGTAGGCAACAAACTCCAGGAGTGTTAGTAGTTCCTATGGCTTGATTACCAATAAACTATCCATATTTTCATATCATATTCTAGATATTGCAGATATCTTAAAACATCATTTATGTTCAACATTACCTCAAAATTGCAATATTTATGATAATAGATCATATGGTTTAATGTATTAGTAAAAAATCACATGTGTTATTACAACATAAAACTGGTTTTTATATTGAAATAACCATATTTTAATATAACTGTCTCCCTTATAATGATAAGTATATCATTTTATGCATTTAAAAACAAAATTCTGAATAAAGGTCTATAGCCTTTACCAGACTATTCAAAGGGCCCATAGTACATAAAAGATGAAGAAATCCTGGTCAAAACAAGTTACAGAGCTCATGTGACAATAAAATAGAACCAAATGTACTCTTTTCTCACAAATAGTAATAGACCCATTTTAATATAGTCTTTAAAATTCTAATTCAACAGCAATGTCTATATATAACAAAATCTTCATGGTCTGTTTATTTTAACTTAACAATAATTAAGTATACCAAAACAGAACAGCTTTTGCTGTTGTTGTTTGTGGGTTTTTCTGGGTTTTTTTTTCTTTTTGCACATGGGATTTTTGACCATAGGATTCAATATGAAAGAGTATAACCCAGACATATGCCTACACCACAATCTCAAATGTTCTTTGGATTGGTACCTGAGATGACAGAAGGTTACAATCAATGAACAGTCCTTTCCCTGTTTTGTATCTTTGTATCAATCCAGCCATAATGGCTCCATATGCATACAGGCCAGTAGCAAGATCAGTCATGGCCACTCCCGGACGAACTGGGTCTCCATCCTGGGTTGGGGAGAGAAAATCAGAGAAAATTGAAAATTGAAACCATCATATGATTTCTCAAATATTCTAAGAGCAAACAGAATAAAGAGTTGTAGATGACATGTGCATGCACACACACAAAAGGAATACACCAATCCAGTGAATATCTGCTGCTGGTAAGAATATATTTCTATTTACTGTATCTCTCACTCCATGTCCTACAAACCAAACCAAACCAAATAAAATAAAATAGAATATTTTAAACATGTCTGAAGTTCCTTCTTAATATATTTTACCTAGTTTAGCAGAAAAAATAAATAATTGAATTTGAATTTAAATGAGGAATTTCACTGGAAATGAAAGAGAGGTTTTGTTTTGTTTTGTTTTTGTTTCTTGCTGGGTAGGAGGCTCTCCCAAGAAAAAAGAAGGCAGAAGACCTGGTCTACTCTCCTTATAAGCACATTAGTTACTGACAAACATACTAATGGTATTAGCTTTTTAAAAAAAAAGTACTCTTCCATAGAAGGCTTTTAGCAGGATACTCTTGTTTTAGAACTACTATTGTAAACAAACCTAGAATCTATAGGTTTATAAGAGACATCACCTATGCAATTATCGGAGTATAAAATGGAATATTTCACAGCCTATAATGTTCCCTATTATACAAAGTAACCCATGTATATCATTACAGATCATATCTACTGCTCTGGGGTTGAGAGTTTTGTCTACCATGGGAAGAAAGAATCTAGGGGCCTCTCTCAATGTCCAGGACCTCTGTCTGCTTTTCCTGTGACTTTCAGTTCCTTATATCCTTAAAATTACAAGTAAAGCTTAATACTGATTAACATCTTCAATTCATATCAGTCTGATTTGACAATCCAATCCTTGACCAATATGTAAAGATACTAGAATAGTGCCTGGCAAACAATAAGTATCCTATAAATATCAGCTAACACTATCATTAACATTATTTAGCATCTAGAGTGCTAAATAATGTTAAAATCAAGTAAATGAGAATATTTAAACATTTTTTTATTTTTTTTTAAGATTTATTTATTTATTTGACAGACAGGGATCACAAGTAAGTAGAGAGGCAGGCAGGCAGAGAGAGAGGAGGAAGCAGGCTCCTTGCTGAGCAGAGAGCCCCATGTGGGGCTCCATCCCAGGACCCTGAGATCATGACCCAAGCTGAAGGCAGAGGCTTTAACCCACTGAGCCACCCAGGTGCCCCAATGAGAATAGTTAATGACTAAACTTTTTCTCTGCTTTTCAACACAATTTCAATGAAGATACAATGAAGATGCAATGAAAATTGGAAACCTCTGGCTGTTTCCTATCCATTAATGATTGGAGAAACTTGTAGTGGCTTGAATCAGTAAATTTAAAATTAAATTTGTCGGGGTGCCTGGGTGGCTCAGTGAGTTAAAGCCGCTGCCTTTGGCTCAGGTCATGATCCCAGGGTCGTGGAATCGAGCCCTACATCGGGCTCTCTGCTCTGAGGACAGCCTGCTTCCTCCTCTCTCTCTGCCTGCCTCTCTGCCTACTTGTGATCTCTGCCTATCAAATAAATAAATAAAATCTTTAAATAAATAAAATAAAATTTGTCAAATTTAAGTATAGACACATTTTCTTGTTATAAAATGAATAGACTCATATTTTATCTTCTCTACTTCTCAGACCAATAGGAATAAACTTGACAATAAATCCTTTATCTTATATTTAAACTTCCTGAAAAGAGGAGGCTATATCTGCTTAATATTCCAAAAACATCATTACATTGTCCAGAATAACAGTATGAGATTATAAGTATTAAATAAACATTAACTCATCAATATATCAGAGACAACATTATCACTGTTAAAGGTGATAAAATTATTTGTATCAAATAATTTTTTTAAAGATTTATTTATTTATTTATTTATTTGACAGAGATCACAAGTAGGGAGAGAGGCAGACAGAGAGAGGGGGAAGCAGAGAGCCCGATGCGGGGCCTCGATCCCAGGACCCTGGGATCATGACCTGAGCCAAAGGCAGAGGCTTTAACCCACTGAGCCACACAGGTGCCCCTGTATCAAATAATTTTAGTGAAACACCAACTTACTAACATACTTAGATTCAAAGTATGAATCAGGCTTACTAACATACTTTAGATCCAAAGATACAAATAGGCTGAAAATATGAAAGCATGGGAAAAAAATATGTTATGCAAACAATAGCCATAAGAATGTTGGAGTGGCTATACTAATATCAGACCAAATAGATATTAATACAAACCAAAAAAAAATGTCACAAGAGAAAATGGGATCATTGCATTAGGAAGATATAACAAGTATAAGCATATATGCACCCAACAACAGAGCTTCCAATAAACAAAAAGCAAAAAGTGACTGATTTGAAAGGAGAAACAGACACTTCAGAAATAATAGAAGGTTTCAAAACTCAAATATGAATAGTGAATATAACAACTAGATAGTAAATCAAAAAAGAAAGAAAAGATTTGAACACCATAAACCAAGTATATTTAATATCTAAAAAACACATCCAACAACAAAATGCACATTCTTCTCGAGTGCACATGGAAAATTCTCTAGGACAGACAATATCATAGGCCATAAGACAAACTAAAATAAATTTAAAAGTAGTGAGTTCATACAAAATATGTCTCAAATGATAACTGAATGAACTTAAAATCCCTAACAGAGGCACATTTTGGAAAACCAAAAATGTGTGGACAGTAAACAACATAATTCCAAAGCACTAATAAGTAACAAAGAAAATCATATGAGAAATTAGAAAAGACTTCAAAATGAATAAGAGGCATCCATATTGGTAAAGAAGTTAAAATGTCACTATTTATGGACAACACGATACTATACATAGAAAGTCCTAGACGCTACCAAAAAATTACTAGGAGCAATAAATGAATTCGGTAAAGTTGCAGGATACAAAATTAATACCCAAAAATCAGTAGCATTCTACATACTAATAGCAAAATAGTAGAAAGAGAAATTAAGAACACAACCTCATTTGCAATTGCACCAAAAAGAATAAAATACCTAGGAATAAACTCAAAGAGATGAAAGACCCCTACTTTGAAAACTATAAAACACTGATGAAAGAAATTGAAGATGTGGGGCGCCTGGGTGGCTCAGTGGGTTAAGGCCTCTGCCTTCGGCTCCAGTCATGATCTCAGGGTCCTGGGATTGAGCCCCACATCGGGCTCTCTGCTTGGTGGGCAGCCTGCTTCCTCCTCTCTCTCTCTCTGCCTGCCTCTATGCCTATTTGTGATCTCTGTTTGTAAATAAATAAATAAAATCTTCTTTAAAAAATAAAAGAAATTGAAGATGAAACAAATGGAAAGATATTTCATGTTCATGGATTAGATGAATTAAGAATGTTAAAATGGGCATACTACCCAAAGCAATCTACAGATTCAATGCAATCCTGATCAAAATACCAATAATGGGTTTTTTTTTACAAAAATAAAACAAATTATCCTAAAATTTATATGGAACCACAAAAAATTTCAAATAGTCAAGGAAATCTTGAGAAATAAAAACAAAACTGGAAGTATCACAATCCCAGATTTCAAGTTATATTACAAAGCTATAATAATCAGGGCACCTGGGTGACTCAGTCAGTGCCTGCCTTAAGCTCAGGTAATGATCCCAGAGTCCCAGGATTGAGTCCCACACTGGGCTGCCTTCTCAGCAGGTAGTCTGTTTCTCCCTCTGTTCCTCAACCCACTTGTGCTCTCATTCTCTCTCTCTCAAATAAATAAATAAAATCTTAAAAAATAAAGCTGTAGCAATCAAAACAGTTTGGTACTGGCAAAAAAAAAAAAATAGACACATAAATCAATAGAACAGAATAGGGACCCCAGAAATGAAACCACACTTATATGATCAATTAATCTATTTCAAAGGAGTCAAGAATATACAATGGAGAAAAGACAGTCTCTTCAATAAAAGGTGCTGGGAAAACTAAACAGCTGCATGTAAAAGAATGAAACTGGACCACTTTCTAATACCATACACAAAAATAAACTCAAAATAGATTAAAGACACAAATGCGAGCCCTGAAACCATAAAAATTCTAGGCACTAATTTCTCTAACATCAACTGTAGCAAAATTTTTCTAGGTATGTCTCCCAAGGCAAGGGAAACAAAAGCAAAAATAAACTATTGGGACTATATCAAAATAAAAAGCTTTTGCAGGGACGCCTGGGTGGCTCAGTTGGTTAAGCAGCTGCCTTCGGCTCAGGTCATGAACCCAGCGTCCTGGGATCGAGTCCCACATTGGGCTCCTTGCTCGGCAGCGAGCCTGCTTCTCCCTCTGCCTCTGCCTGCCTCTCTGTCTGCCTGTGCTCGCTCGCTCGCTCTCTCTCTAACTAAAAAATAAATAAAATCTTTAAAGAAAAATTTAAAAAAAAAAAGCTTTTGCACAGTAAAAGAAACCACCAACAAAACAAAAAGGCAACCTAATGAATGGGAGAGGATATTTACAAATTCAAAAAGATATATATACCACTATATTTTTTGCAGCATTGCTTAAAATGGCCAAGATATGGAAGCAACCTAAGTGCCCATTAGTAGACAAATGGATAAGGAAGAGGTGGTATGTATGTACATGTGTATGTACACATATACACACACATGCACAGATATGCTGAAATACTACAAAGTCATAAAAAAGAATGAGATCATGCCATTTAAGACAGCATGGTTAGGGGATGCCTGGGTGGCTCAGTTGGTTAAGCGGCTGCCTTCGACTCAGATCATGATCCCAGGGTTCTGGGATCGAGTCCCACATCAGGCTCCTTGCTCAGCAGGGAACCTGCTTCTCCCTCTGCCTCTGTCTGCCTGTGCTTGCTCCGCTCTCTCTCTCTCTGACATAAATAAATAAAATCTTAAAAAAAAAAAAAAAGATTAAAAAAAAAAAAGACAGCATGGTTAGACCTAGAGGGTATTATGCTAAACGAAATAAGTCAAACACAAAGACAAATACCATATGATTTCCCTTATATGTGGAATCTAAAAAAATAAAACAAATGAATTAACAAACGAAAAGCAGAATCAGACTTATAAATACAGTGAACAAACTAATGGCTGCTAGAGGGAAGGAAGGTGGGCGATGGGCAAAATGGATGAAAGGGAGTGGAAAATATATAGGCTTCCAATTATGGAATAAATTAGTCATAGGAATAAAAGGCACAGCATAAGGAATATGACAGATTGTAGCTACACCTGGGTGAACATAGCATAATGTATAAACATGTAGAATCACTATGATGTACACTTGAAACTTATGTAACAGTGTATATCAACTATATAACAGTGTATATCAACTTTAAAAAAAACTTTTAAAAGAAAATGTTTCCAGACAAATGAAAATAAAGGTACAACATACCAAAATTTATGAGATGGAGCTAAAACAGTATTTGAGGGCAATTTATAGCTGTACATACCTATATTTTAAAAAGAAGAAATATTTCAAATCAATAACTTAGCATTCCTCCTTTAGACATTGGAAAAAGAAAAACAGGCTAAACTCATAGCAAGTGAAAGGAAGGAAGTAATATAGAGTAGAACAGGAAATAATGAATAGAGAATAGTAGTCCAATGGAGAAAAATCAACAACAACAAAAAAAGTTGGCTCCCTGAAAAGATCAACAGAAGTGACAAATCTGTACCTGAACCTTATTTTTTTTAAGATTTTATTTATTTATTTGTTTGAGAGAGAGGGAGTGAGAACATAAGCAAGGAGGAGTGGTAGAGGGAGAAGCAGACTCTCCACTCAGCAGGGAGCCTGATGCAGGACTTGATCCCAGGACCCAGGAATAATGACCTGAGCTAAAGGCAGATGCTTAACTGAGCCTCCCAGGTGCTCCTGTAGCTGAACCTTTTTTAAAAAAGTAAAAATAAATCTAAGTAGCAAATAAACAGAAAAACTGAATAGGTATGACAATTAGAGAAACTGAACTTGTAATCAAAAAGCTTCTAAAATTTTTCAAAAAGTCCTGGAAAATTCCACCAAGCATTTTTTTAAGTTTTTATTTAAATTCCAGTTAGTTATCATACTGTGTAATATTAGTTTCAGGTGTACAATATAGTGATTCAATGCTTCCATACATCACCAGGTGCTCATCACAGGAAATGCAGTCCTTAATCTCTATCACCTATTTAACCTATCTCTCCCCACCCACTTATCCCCTGGTAACCATCAGTTTGTTCTCTATAGGTAAAAGTCTATTTCTTGATTTGCTTCTCTTTTTTCCCCTTTGTTCATTTGTTTTTGCTTCTTAAATTCCACATATGAGTAAAATCATACATCTACCAAGCATTTAAAGAATTAATGTTAATTCTTTGCAAATGCTTCCAAAAACTGGAAGAGGAAAGAACACTTCTCAACATCTTCTACATGGCCAATAATAAACTAAGGTCAAGCCACACAAAGACATCACAAGAAAATAAGACTATACAGGCCAGTATCTCTTATGAGTGTGAACACAAACAAATTCTCAACAAAACACTAGCAAATTGAATCTGGCAATATACAAAAGGATTATACATCATGAACAACTGGGATCAATTTTCTCAGGAACAAGGTTGATTTAACATTTGAAAATCAATCAATGTAACAATCAAACCATTAAAATAAAGGACAAATGCAAAATGATCATCTCAACAGATGCAGATAAAGCATTTAATAAAATTCAACACCCTTAATAATGAAATATTCAACACACTAGGTAGAAAAGTGAAGTTCTTCAATCCCACAAAGGACATATGTGAAGAAAAACACAGGTCACATCATAAGTAACTGTGAAAAATTGAATGCTTTCCCCTCTAATATCAGGAAAAAGAGAAGGATGCCTGTTCTTATCACTTCAATTCAACATCGCACTGGAGATTTTAGCCAGTGCAATCAGGAGAGAAAAAGAAATATAAGGAATCTGTACTGAAAGAAAGAAGTAAAACTATGTCTGCAGATGGCATTATCTATATATAGGAATCCACTAAAAAACTCTCAGAACTAATGAATGAGTTCAGCAAGTTTGCAAGATACATGGCAATATATAAAAGTCAACTGTCTTTTCACAGTAACAATAAACAAATTAAAAATGATAAGAAAACAATTCTATTTACAATATCATTAAGGAATAAAATACTTAGGAATAAATGTAACAAAAGAAGTACAAACATATCTTGAAAACTATTAAACACTACTGAAAGAAATTAAAGAAGACCTAAATAAATGGAAAGACATCCCACTGTCATGAATCAGAAGACTTTATATTGTTAATATGGCAATACTCCTCAAATTATCTACAGATTCAATGCAATTTCATCTACCAAAATCCTAGGTCCCGGACGCCTAGGTGGCTCAGTTGGTTAAGCAGCTGCCCTCGGCTCAGGTCATGATCCCAGCATCCTGGGATCGAGTCCCACATCGGGCTCCTTGCTCGGCAGGGAGCCTGCTTCTCCCTCTGCCTCTGCCTACCACTCTGTCTGCCTGTGCTCGCTCTCTCTCTATATATAACAAATAAATAAATAAAATCTTTAAAATCACAACTTCCCGCATGCTTCCAAAAAAAGCTGGTAAGTCAGATTTTAAAAAAAAAAAAAATCCTAGGTCCCTTTTTTTGTAGAAATAAAATCTAATTATAAAATCCATATGGAAATATGAGGAAAATAGCTAAAACAATATAGAAAAAGAATAAAGTTGGAAGACTCAGACTTCCCAATTTCAAAATATACTAAATAAGAAAGATATATAGACCAAGGAAATTCTCAGGTTTACTTTCAATTCCTTTTTGACAAGCATACCAAGATAACTCAATGGGGAAAGAATATTCTTTTCAAAAAATGGTGATGCAAAAGAGTGAAGTTAGAACCCCTCCTTACAAAAAAAAAAAATTTTTTTTTAAAAGGGACGCCTGGGTGGCTCAGTTGGTTAAGCGGCTGCCTTCGGCTCAGGTCATGATCCCAGCATCCTGGGATCGAGTCCCACATCCGGCTCCTTGCTCGGCGGGGAGCCTGCTTCTCCCTCTGCCTCTGCCTGCCTCTCTGTCTGCCTGTGCTCTCTCTCTCTCTAACTAATAAATAAATAAAATCTTTAAAAATTAAAAAAAAAAAAAGAACTCCTCCTTACACCATATACAAAAATTAACTTTAAATGGATCTTAGACCTAAACATAAGAACTGAAACTATAAAGCAGAAGAAAATATAGAAGTAAACTCTCATGATCTTAAATTTGGCAATGATCTCTTAGTTATGACACCAATAGCAACAAAAGGGTTTAAAAAAAGATAAACGGAACATGTTTAAAATTTAAAACATATGTGTTTCAAAGAAAACCATCAAGAAAATGAATAGGCAACTTAAAAGTTATTTCAAGTCATATATCCGATAAGGAACTTATAACTAGAATTTATAAAGAAAATTAATAATTTACAACTCAAGTAATAAGAAGGGAAATAACCCATTTTTTTAAATGAGCAAAGGATCTGAATAGACATTTCTCTAAGAAGATACACAAATGGCCTTTAGCACAGGAAAAGATGCTCAGCATCACTAGCCATCAGAGAAATGCAAATGAAAACCACAATGAGCTTGCAACCCAACAATAAAAAAAAACCCAATTTTAAAATGAGCACAGTGTTGACACACTTTCAAAAAAAGATATACAAATAGCCAATAAGCACATGAAAAGATGCTCAACATCATTAGCCATCAGGGAAATGCAAATGAAAACCACAATGAGCTTACAACCCAACAACAAAAAGCCCAATTTTGAAATGAGCAGAGGGTTTGCACACACATTTCTCCGAAGAAGACATATAAATAACCAATAAGTACATGAAAAGGTGCTCAAGATCATCAGTCATCAGAGAAATGCAAATCAAAACCACAATGAGATACCACATCACACATATTAGAAGGGCTGTCATGAAAAAGAGAGATAATAGCGAGTGTCAGCAAGGATGTGGAAAAATAAAAATTCTTAAACACTGCTGGTGGAATTGGAAATGCTATGCTCACTGTGGAAAACAGTCTGGCCATTCCTTAAAGAGTTAAGCATACAGTTACCATATGACCCAGCAATTCTGCTTCCAGGAATATACCCAAAAGGATGAAAGCCTACGTCCTCACAAAAAGACTTATACACAAATTTTCATAGCAGCATTATTCATCATGGCCAAAGAGTGGAAGGAACCCAAATGTCAATCAACCAATAAATAAATGAAGTGTGGGATAGCCATACGATGGGATATGTTAGGCAATGAAAAGAAATAAAGTACTGATACATACTGACTTTATGCTAAGGGACAGAAGCCAGTCCCAAAAGGGCACACATTATATGATACTATGTTCATGAAATGTCCAGAAAAGGCCAATCCATAGAGACGAAAAGTAGAGCCAGGGACTGAGAGGAAGTGGAACAGGAAGTGCTGCTAATGAGTTTGGGGTTCTTTTTAGAGAGATGAAGATGTTTTGAATTGATTGTGGTGATGGCTGCACAATTCTGTGAATATAAAAACCACTATGAATATAAAACCATTGAATTGTACACCTTAAATGAGTGAATCATATGGTACATGAATTACATGTCCATAAAACTGTTTTATTTTTCTAAACAGCATTATAATGATGATAATGGAAAAAAACAGAAATAATTAGAAATGAAGTTTTTTTTTTAACTTTTTTTTTTTTAAGATTTTATTTATTTATTTGTTAGAGAGAGAGAGAGTGAGCACAGGCAGACAGAGTGGCAGGCAGAGGCAGAGGGAGAAGCAGGCTCCCTGCTAAGCAAGGAGCCCGATGTGGGACTCGATCCCAGGATGCTGGGATCATGACCTGAGCCGAAGGCAGCTGCTTAACCAACTGAGCCACCCAGGCGTCCCAGAAATGACGTTTTTAAGAAGTCTTTTTAGGGACGCCTGGGTGGCTCAGTGGGTTAGGCCACTGCCTTCGGCTCGGGTCATGATCCCAGGGTCCTGGGATCGAGTCCCGCATCGGACTCTCTGCTCGGCAGGGAGCCTGCTTCTCCCCTCCCCTCTCTGCCTGCTTGTGTGATCTCTGTCTGTCAAATAAATAAATAAAATTAAAAAAAAAAAAAAAAAGAAGTCTTTTTAAAGGCAGAAAACCTACAAGTTACATTTCATCCAAAGTTGTTTGGTAACAATAACTAAAGATGTACCACTCAGGGATGCCTGGGTGGCTCAGTCAGTTAAGCCCCTGCCTTCCGCTCAGGTCATGATCCCAGGGTCCTGGGATGGAATCCTGCGAGTCCTGCAATGGGCTCCTTGCTCAGCGGAAAGCCTGCTTCTCCCTTTGTCTGCCACTCACCCTGCTTGTGCACGCTCTCTCTCTCTCTCTCTCAAATAAATAAATAAAATCTTTTAAATAAATAAATAAATAAAATCTTTTTAAAAATTAAGTCTTCTCAATTACTCACTTTTCATATTCATTCATGTATTTCTGCACTTTCACTGTTACCGGTGTTGTTTTCTTAAGTCTCTCATCCCCATTCATTCATGCATTTCAAAAGTAAAACCTAAACATTAGTTAAAAAAAAAAAAAAAAACTCACATACACCTGAATGTTTATAGCAGCAATGTCCACAATAGCCAAACTATGGAAAGAACCTAGATGTCCATCAACAGATGAATGGATAAAGATGTGGTATATATATATACAATGGAATACTATGCAGCCATCAAAAGAAATGGAATCTTGCCATTTGCAATGATGGATTGAACTAGAAGGTATTACGCTGAGCAAAATAAGTCAATCGGAGAAAGACAATTATCATATTATCTCTCTGATACGAGGAATTTGAGAGGCAGGGTGGGGGTTTTGAGGGGTAGGGAAGGAAAAAATGAAACAAGATGCGATCGGGAGGGAGACAAACTGTAAGAGACTCTTAATCTCACAAAACAAACAGGGTTGCTGGGGGGAGGGGGGTAGGGAGAAGGTGGTTGGGTTGTGGACATTGGGGAGGGTGTGTGATATGGTGAGTGCTGTGAGATGTGAAAGCCTGACAATTCATAGACCTGTATCCCTGGAGCTAATAATACATTATATGTTAATAAAAATAATTAAAAATTTAAAAATCTACGGAAATCCAAGTAGAGTTACTAATACTGCACCAATGTTATTTTCTTAGTTTTGATCACTGTACTATGGTTTCATAAAGAGTTAACATTACAAAATGGTAAAACGTATGGGCTCAAGGATATAGGGTATAGATAAGGGTATTGTTAAAGCATATAGGAATTTAGGTCATCACGGAGACCTAAATTATAAAATTAAGAATTTTTAAAAGATTATTTCTCATACATGATTTAAGAATGTATAATATTTTCACTCATTTCTCCATATCTATTCCCACTACTTTCAGAGCTTACCAAATAGATTTTTTAAAGGAAGAAAGGGTGGAAGAAAGAAAAATTATGTTTTTCTAAGTTATTACTTAAAACCTTGTTTTGTTAAAAAATATGTAAGAAACTATAAATCAATTCTGGCAGATGTTCAATAAAGTGGCATGAATTTGAGGTCACGCATTTTTCTTTTTAGTTATATTACTCAAACTAATTACTTCACAAAACAACAAAAATGTGAAAACTTTTTTTTAAGTAGTTGGCTTCATTTCCAAAATTAAAAAAAAATTATCCTTAAATATATCTGTCTAGATGTCATACTTTTATTTCATACTCAGTAATTCACTACACTAATGTAATTTACAGAAAATTTTGTTTCTACCTTGGGGCCCATGAATTTTTTAGTGACCTGTTTTCTGAAATATGAATTCTTCCACCACTTACTAACCATGTAATCTGTGGAAAGTTCTTAGCCTTTCTACTTTTTTCCCAATTGTCAAAGGTAGGTAATGATAAAATCTACCTCATCAGTAGGTATGAGAATTAAATAAGAAAATGTGTATAAAAGCACTTTATGTACAAGGGTGACTTTTTTTTAAAGATTTTATTTATTTATTTGAGAGGGAGAGAGGGAGAGAGAGCATGAGAGGGGAGAAGGTCAGAGGAAGAAGCAAACTTCCCATGGAGCTGGGAGCCAGGACTCCAGGATCATGACCTGAGCCAAAGACAGTCACTTAACCAACTGAGCCACCGAGGCACCCCACAAATGTGACTTTTTATGAGATACTTGGTGTCGTGCTAGGAGATCCATCAGAAGCATTTAGCAATAGTCCAAGGGACAGAGCCAAAGCAAACCTCAATTAAGGAAGAGGGCACGCATTGACTCTCCAGAGATACTTAGAACTTTGACTACAGATTGGGTGAAAAGAGAGGTTAAAATTAAATTAATTTGGAAAAACAATCAACAGGAAATTGTTTCTTAATATGAGAGTAGTATTTTGATTATGAAAGCCACTGTAAGTAAGACTTATAGCCCCAACTAGTGGGAAAAATATCTTTAGTACAAAGGGCAACATGGAGAACAAAAAAAAATGGTATATTCAGATCAAATAAGTATTTTAGCGCACAAGAATGCAGTCACTATAGTCACAGCCTTCCACTTCATGGGGGTAGACTATGGAATTACACAGTATCTGAACCTCCTGCTCTAAACACACACTCTATCTCAAACCACTCATTGAAGCTAAAAATATACTTATATTGACATTCACACACAAATTTCTACGAAGCAATACTTCCCTTACAGGAAGGAAATTCCATGTAATGGCTAAAACACTGAACTCAGAGCTGCAGATCCAACTCCTAGGTGCCTTCACTTTCCCACTTAAAAAGAGGCACAACAAAATCTACCAGTACATGCCTCACTGACACTACAGAGGCCTCCAGCCTAAATCACATCTTTTTAGAAGTTGAAAGGATCTAATAGTTCAGTCCTCTTATCAGTGAAGATAGAAAAGCAGGGAGGTGCATAGTTGTGAAGAGATCAATCTCTGGTACTTACTAGCAAAGAGATTCACCTGGTAAGAAAGAGAAAGTAGTGTTCCCACTGTAATACATTAAATCTAGGCTCTCAGGGGTGGACAGTACCAACAAGACAAAAATCTTCAGACGTTTCACCTAGAGAATGGAACAGGAAGATCATTTTCTTCATCAAAAATCAAAAGACTCGGGGCACCTGGGTGGCTCAGTGGGTTAAAGCCTCTGCCTTCGGCTCAGGTCATGATTCCAGGGTCCTGGGATGGAGCCCCAAGTTGGGCTCTCTGCTCAGCGGGGAGCCCGCTTCCCCCTCTCTCTCTGCCTGCCTCTCTGCCTACTTGTGATCTCTGCCTGTCAAATAAATAAATTTAAAAAAAAAAAATTTTTTTTTTTTTAAATCGAAACTCAGTGTGCCCAGTGGCTCAGGGGTTAAGCCTCTGCTTCAGCTCAGGTCATGACCTCAGGAATGGAGCCCTGCATCTCTCTGCTCAGTGGGGAGCTCTCAGTGGGGAGACTCTCTGCTCAGTGGGGAGCCTGCTTCCCCCTCTCTCTCTCTGCCTGACTCTCTGCCTGCTTGTGATCTGTGTGTGTGTGTGTGTGTGTGTGTGTGTGAAATAAATAAATAAAATCTTTAAAAAAACAAAAGACTCAAAGTCTCAGTCCATCCATCATCCACACATCTCCATTTCAACCTTGACAAAGCACAAGTCAGAAGACAAAACCACAACAAACTGGGACCCCAGAAAGAGGGAAGAAAAAGAGAAATTGAGAGGACAAGAGAGAGAAGATCAGAGAGTCCATATCAAATAGGCAGCTCAAGGGAAAATGAAACAAACCAATTTGTGCCATTCTCCAGCTGCTAGTGAATGCTTCACTACCTATTATGAATTTCTTTCTGGGAATAAATTAAACTTTTTGTACTTCTAAACATTAAAAGTATAACTTAGAGGTATTAAACCTACAGAATTTAATATCCTATAGTGCACTTTAAAACCAATATCTAACTCTTCCCACAGTCAGAAGTAAGCAATCCCTGCCATGGACAAGGAACTGAGGAACAGCTAGGTTAACTAAATACTGTAAACGTTACAATCCTTTAGTAGCTAAGTCAGGCTGAGACCCCAAATCAAGTGACCTTAAGGCCACTGCCTCTACCATATTACCACATTCAACTGTCTTCCTTAAGGATTCATTACCATTAAGGATTCTTAACTATCGTCTATTTGGTAAGCCAGTAAGGAGCTCCCTTCAGGTCTCCTGCATTTCTACAGTGCTATATAAAATGTCATGCTTTTCAAGATGCTTCAACATTTGCTGCTACATTTAGCTCTCAACAGTAATTCTATAAGTACCAATACTATCTCCATTTTACAGATTATGAAGGAAGGATTCAGATGACACATGAGCTTGTCAAAATCATAGAGAGCAAATGGTACAACTAGAACTAGAGCTCACCAACTCTGACCCTAAAGCTTCTGTTCTTCTCACTGCCGTCTTGCCTCCAAACATTTTTCTAATTCCAATACCCAGCATCTTTCCTCTTCAGATGATCACTAGGGAGCAAAAATTTTAAAGAGGTGAGGTGATTTGTCATTTCTACAACTGCAGTTAAGAAGTCATCAGTCCTGGGATGCCTGGGTGGCTCAGTTGGTTAAGTGGCTGCCTTCGGCTCAGGTCATGATCCCAGCATCCTGGGATTGAGTCCCACATCGGGCTCCTTGCTTGGCAGGGAGCCTGCTTCTCCCTCTGCCTCTGCCTACCACTCTGTCTGCCTGTGCTCTCTCTCTCTCTCTCTGACAAAAAAAAAAGAAAAAGAAGTCATCAGTCCTGATGTGGATGGTTTGTTCAAAGCAATTCAAGTTAGTTGCACACAATCTAATGCACTTAACTGAGAAAAATGATTTTACCAGTATGAAAAATGTAAACCAGACATTTTTCAGAAAATTAGAAAAACCCACTCATTGGGAGCCCACCAAATTAAAAAGTAGACAAAATTACAAATTTCCAAAATGTTTAACATACCAATTACAATATTTTCTTATCCAGCGATTAAATACCATCTAAATCATTTTGAGCTAACTCCCACAGTGAGATGCCCAAAATATCACCCCGCCTGGCTATCCTCTGAAGTTTAAATAGGGTAAGACTGGGAGAAAATGGAATGGATGGTTAGGGAATTGTGATATTTTAAGAGGTGGACTAAGAAATAATTTGGAAATTGTTTTTACTTCTTTCCATGTTGTTCTTCAAGAATAGTTTCTGTATTATAGCTTTCTGTGATGCATCAGCAAAAAGCAAAAACAAATCTAAAAAAGTCAATGTTTCTTTTTTATATTAAGTTTTTTTATTTTAATTCCAGTATAGTTAACATACAATGTTATATTAGTTTCAGATGCACAAGGTAATGATTCAATTATTCTATATAACATTACTCAGTGGTCATCATGGTAAGTATACTCTTAATCCCCTTCACCTATTTCACCCATCCCCCCACCTGCATCCCTCTGATAACCTTTATTTTAAATGAGTACCCACAGTTAAAGTTTTTTTTCAACAAGAACTTTTTTAACTTGAAGCATACTTAGAATACATGGTTCTCAAAGATTCATATAAAACATCCCATCCAAGAAAAACAGAATACACATTTTCTTTACACACGGAAGAAACCCCTGATCAAATCACATTAAAAGAGACATAACAAATATAAATTTAAGGAGACTAAAAGTCAATGTTTCTAACTTCTGAGACAAAATAACATTCATATCCACTAAGATCTGCATATAATCAATCCTACATTTAAAAAACCTCCTCTGAACAGAGCCTCACATTGTATTTCAGCAAGTTGCTCGAGACCACCCCAGACCTTAGTCAGGAGTAGTCTATAGCTGGTACGATTTAAGTAAGCCATACCTAAAAGCAACAAAGCAGATGAACTCTTGAAGGCTTTTCCTATCCTGTGATTTTACCTATTTCATTTAATTTCACCTCCCATCAATAAATGATGTCTCAAAGATCCAAACTATGAACTTTGAATGCAATTACTTTTGATGGAAGAATCTTTCTACATCAGTACTATAAGTTATCCAATACGATTCTTCCTGAACCCTCCATATGCATGGAATTGCTAGAATAAGCCAAATAAAAACATGAAATAATCTGATGAAAATGATTATTTTAGAGCTATTTAGTCATGACAAAAGTTAGACAGAATATATATATATTCTGTCTATGTATATATATAACCAGTAGTATATATATACTATATATATATATATATATATATATATATATATATATAACCAGTAGTATATTCAGGCCAATGTTGGTGCATAATAAGAAACCATCAGCACATAGAGAAAATTTTACTTTCTGGTGTCTATGGCAGGGCATTTGCTTTATCCAAATGGATTATCAAGTCCTTAAGACTCAAGTGTTAAAAGGTGAAGAATAGGGGCGCCTGGGTGGCTCAGTGGGTTAAAGCATCTGCCTTCGGCTCAGGTCATGATTCCAGGGTCCTGGGATCGAGCCCCACATTGGGCTCTCTGCTCAGCGGGGAGCCTGCTTCCTCCTCTCTCTCTGCCTTGCCTCTGCCTACTTGTGATCTTTGTCTGTCAAATAAATAAATAAAATCTTTAAAAAAAAAAAAGGTGAAGAATAAACAGTGAAAACATATCATTTTACCTGCTCAATATTGCTGTTGAATGTGTCAAGAGATAACTGCTCTGTTCCTCTCATCCTGGTTCCTTCTTTGGTAGTTAGGTTAATAACAACACTAACAGTAGAGAAGGTTTACATTGAGATCATTAAAGCTTAGTCCACAACCAATTTTTACCACAGACAATGCCATGAAAAGATCAATTAAATCACAGAAAGTCCATTGTTACTAATAGATTTCTCTATAAAGTGGGAAGATCACACCTACATCCCACCTGCTCTTCATATAGCATTGAGGCACATTCAAAGACTGGCAGATTGTATTTCCCAGAGATGGCTGCAATATCTCCCATCCCGTATGCCCTTCTAGTATCTTGCCACTTCCTGATCCGAAAATCTGGGTGGGCTTGTGACAGGATGAGAAGCAATAAAATGCTACAGAAGGGTTAGAGCGTGACTTCCACGACTATGTCACCAAACAAACAGGTAATGGTGCCTTTGCCTGGCTCACTGGAACACTTGTTCGAGCAGAGCCTGGAGCCCCCATGCAAACATTCCACGTGGAGAAGCCCTGAGATTACATGGGAGAGATGCGTAGCAGCCCCATGCTGCTCTGGCCCTCACGGTCTCTGCTTTACTACAATTGCTTGAGAAACCTCAAGCCAGAACCACCCAGCTAAGCCCTTCCCAATTTCCTGACCCATGGAAACTATGAGAGTTAATAAAATAATTGTTCCTGTTTTAAGTCATTAAGTTTGAGGGTGAATTACTACACAGTAATTATTAGCAGAACAGAAATCCCGGCTTATAACTGGCCAAGGAGGAAACTGGCACACACTGTGAAAGGATACCTAGGAAACACCAGGACCCCAGCTGCATTCTTGACCCTCTTCTGTGGTGACAGTTCCTCAACCTCCCTTACCTGTCAGGAGAGGAATTATGATTTACTAACGTAAGTATGAGCTTTATTAAAAATCCGAAATTCTTTTCTCCAGTGGCTATGACTCCAAGCCTGGTATTTAATACTTGTGCACTTGTTTATCCTCAACCTATAAAGGGAAACGCTACTTCCAGCATTTGACTAAAATTGCACTTAACTCTACTAAAAGGTATTGTTTTTTACAGACTTCATTCCTCCTAATATTTTAGATTTTTTTCATGCCAAAAATGCAGGTGTCTATTCCTCTTTGAACTTGTAGTAAAAGACAGAAAATTAAACTTCCTTCTCAAAAATTAATGTGGAAACTATTTCTCAGTTACCGCCAAAGAGGGTTATAGTGCCCGACGGCAAGTGAGAGGAACAGTAATGGGTAAAAAGAATGTGGTTCAAAACTAAGACTAACTGACTTAAATCTTATTTCCTCAAAGCTGCCTTTTAGGGACTGCCCTTTAGGGACTCCTTTAAACTCCTCCTTTATAGTGCTACCCTTTGACAGGTATATTTCTTAATCTTCCAACAGTACTGCTTATCCCCCTCTCCTTAAAGATCTCCAGAGGAAGGAGAACCATTGTTGAGTATCTGGTACATACCAGGCATGTGCCAGAAAGGGGAACAGAGCCAGCATTACCTCCCAAGTGCTTGCCTACACCTGATCTTATGTAGATAAAAATGCCATGGTGCAGAATGTACACGTGATTTACGCCGCAGTCCAATCTCCTCGGGGAGAAGCTAACTTAGAATTTAAGCTCTCATTAACTCCACCAAAATTCTCTACGGTTCAAAAGGTAGAGGGCACCTGGGTGGCTCAGTTGGTTGAGTAACTGTTTTCAACTCAGGTCGTGATCCTGGAGTCCCAGGATCGAGTCCCGCATTGGGTTCCCTGCTCAGCAGGGGTCTGCTTCTCCCTCTGACCTTCCCTCTCTCATGCTCACTCTCTCTCATTCCCTCTCTCTCAAATAAATAAATAAAATCTTAAAAGTAATTCAAGACACTCTGCATCTTCCTTCTTACGGTATATAATTACAGTATGAATCAAACATGAGATCCTTGACTGGTCAATCTTTCCCACAAAACAACTTAAAAATATATATATGTCACTTAGTTTCCAAAATGAAACAGTAAACAAAGACTCCTAAAGCTGTGAAAACTCTCAAAGGGGCACCAGGTCTAATGTGCTACCTTTGACAGGTATATTTCTTAATCTTCCAACAGTGATGCTTATCCTCTTCTCCTTAAAGATCTCCAGAGGAAAGAGAACCATTGTTGAGTATCTAGTACATACCAGGCATGTGCCAGAAAGGGGAACAGAGCCAGCATTATCTCCCAAGTGCTTGCCTACATATTATCTCATTTAATCTGAGGACATCTTTCAGGACATGCTTTAGTATTCTCATTTTTACAAATGAAAAAAAAATGAGGTTCAGAGATATTACATGTGACTAGGATTCCTGTCTCAAAGCCGAGTATCTTTCCACCCCACCATGCCAAAAGAAAGGGCATGACCAGTTTCTTTAGGCACTGCACTGTTCAACACCCAAATGGTCAGAAAGCTTCACTCAGCTAACTAAAATCTCTGTACATTTTTTCAAATATTTTTATCATATTTTTTCCAAACAATCACAACCCAAAAATTCTCTTATTACATTTTCTGAGAATGAAATGTTTACATGAAGTGGTCTACGCAGTTGGAAAGATTCTCTTTTTATTTTTTTTTAATATTTTATTTTATTTATTTGATAGAGATCACAAGTAGGCAGAGAGGCAGGCAGAGAGAGAGAGAGGGAGAAGCAGGCTCCCTGCTGAGCAGAGAGCCCAATGCGGGGCTCGATCCCAGGACCCTGGGATCATGACCCGAGCTGAAGGCAGAGGCTTTAACCCACTGAGCCACCCAGGCACCCCTCTCTTTTTATTTTTATGTCTCTTAAAGAACTTTAGAAAGAAACTCAAATGTCATAAAGGTTGCTATCTTTTATCAACCTCTTATTATCAGATGAAAGCTGAATCCTTCCTGGAACAAAGAGAGATTCCAAATTCATATGTAGCAAATGCTCAGTGAGTACCAACTATGCATAAGATCTGTATTATACTCTAGGATATGAGAGTAAGTGTCCTTGAGACACTTTCCCTGAATAGTGCCCCTTATATTCTAAAGACAGAGATAGACACACAATTAACAGCCTAATGAAAATTATATAGGGACATAGAGAAAGAAGTGGCAAGTTTTGCCTAAAAAAGGCTAAGAAAGTAACTAAAGGATGAACAAAAGTCCTGGATATCTAGGGGCACCACTGGCATTTTGGAGGAAGAATTTTAGATTCGTGAGCCCATCCCAAATATTAAGGATGTTTACCCATCCCAACCCCAAGCACTAAAATGTTAATAACAACCCAAATATTGTTGTTATCATTTGTTAAATGATGTTTAACATCATTTAACAAATGATATCATGTTAAATGATAATGATATCATGTTAAAATGACTCACATGTCATTTTAAAACTCCCCTGGGGCATGGGTAAGGACTACTATCCCAAATGAAAACCATTGCTAGAGCACAGGATATACCTCAAGTTCAGAACCAACATAGTGAAGAGACCCATCATCCTACTTCATCTCAGTTATGGACAGTAGCAGGGGAAATGGAGTAAAAGAAAGGTGATTGACTAAATGAATAAGAAGATGGGTTTAAAAGATTACAAGATAATATGGTCAAGGAGTTTGTGGTATGGAAGACACAATCAGAGAATACAGCCCAAAATACAATCTTCATATAGAAAATAGAATATAAAATATGAACATATAAATTGGCTTATCAAACTGCCAATGAGTAAACATAACTCTAGAACAGCCACTGAGTAAGACTATAGTGTGATTTCATCTATAATTCATGTGATGCTTCTACTACCACTTTACAACTCTACAAACACCATTTTAAAATGATGTCTTCTCTATTTTACAGAGGAAGAAACTTCATGCAGACAACCTTTCTAATGGTACACTGAATGACACACTAGGACGAACATTCAAACTCAGATATCTAATTCCTGACACCATGCAATGAAGGTGTTAAACAGGTCTTTAATGGAGATGTTAAAACTGTTCAAGGTAATGACAGGAACTGGACTGGACACAACTGTGAGAGCCAAGTTCCTGGATGGCAGAAGAGAGACAAGACCAGGAGGACTGAAGCTGGAAACGTGGGAAACAGAGGGTTTGTGCAGAGATTTTGGAAGTGGAGTGAGTGTTGGCCTACATTGTAGCACCAGAGACTAGAAGGAGGGATGGACAGCAAGAAGACTGGGATATCACCCTTAGCTTGAAGTTTGTAGAAGGTATAATAACCAAGAACGAGCATCCTCCAATTGAGAGGATTTTGAAAAAAAAAAGTGACTATTACCCATACATAATACAAATAATATTTCAAAACAATTATCCCAATCTATAATCCCTTTCTATACTGGTATTAACAAACTGTTTATATTTACTTCAGTCTTTCCTCCTGGTTTTAAAAAAAAAGTTTATTTTTTTTAACATTTTTTGGAATGTTTCCAACTTGTTGACATTTCTCTGGCATTTCTGGTGTTTACAAATCAACTCAGTATTATCACTCCAGGAGTACCAGTACTATATATAGATAAACTATAAAAATCTTCTTGCTCTGCAATGTGAAACAAGAGTGGATAGAGCTCAAAATGACATTGACAATATCAAAAGAATCAACATAAATAAATAATTCAGTTGAGTAAAGTGTTAAATAAAAATAATGTATTCAGGGGTGCCTGGGTGGCTCAGTGGGCTAAAGCCTCTACTTTCGGCTCAGGTCATGGTCCTAGGGTCCTGGGATCGAGCCCCACATCGGGCTCTCTGCTCGGCAGGGAGCCTGCTTCCCTCTCTCTCTCTGCCTGCCTCTTTGCCTGCTTGTGATCTCTGTCAAATAAATAAAATCTTTAAAAAAATAATAATAATGTATTCAAATTCAGATTGTATCTACTAGACCATTTAGAAAGTTGGTAACAAGAACTACTGACCATTAAGAATCCTCACTCCCAAACAGACTAGGTGCTTAGACTTCCTCACCCCAAAAAGGTAATACACATGCACCCTCACTCCTCAGTCTAGGTAATCCCAACATACAATTTTTTAGATGAGATAATCTTAGACTGATGTCAAGGGAAAATGAGATTATGAATAAGATAAAATATACAAACCTACAGATTATAAACAGACTATTCAGCCAGTTTCTTTTTTAACTCTTTCATGGAATGAAGCAAAAAAATCATATCTTGGGGCCCCTGGGTGGCTCAGTCAGTCAAGCATCTGACTCTGGATTTGGACTCAGGTGAGATGGAGCCTATTTAAGATTCTCTCTCTTGGGGGGCACCTGGGTGGCTCAGTTGGTTAAGCTTCTGCCTTCAGCTCATGATCCCGAGGGCCTGGAATTGAGTCCCACGTCAGGCTCCCAAGGAACCTGCTTCTCCCTCTGTCTACCTCCATCTCTCTCTCTCTTTCTCTGACAAATAAATAAATAAAATCTTTAAAAAAAGAAAGAAACAAAAAAATATTATCTCTCTCTTTCCCCCTCTGCCTTCCCCCCTCTAAAAAAATAAAATTAATTAATTAATCACATCTTATCTAAACCTCCTATTGTTCTTTCCCACTGCAATTTATGGATAAGTTCAAACTGAAGGACATCCCTATTACTACTCTCTTTCAAAGTTTAAAGCAAATATTTGGTTTTTATCCTATGAAAACTAAATTATCATTAAACATACATTTACTACATTTTTGAAAAAGGAGTTTTCTAGAAAAAAGAACAGGTACACTTTTAAAAGCATCTGAGTTACAGCAAAGGAAACAGTGATAGAGAATAAATTCAACATATTAAACTATAGGAAACTGAACGACTTTTCATACTATAAAGATATTTTTAGCAAGCATTAGATATTTCAGAATAAGACATAATCCTTCCAAAACAAAATGCTTTCTCTGAAAGAAAACACTTCTCTCAAATAAATGAGTCCTTTCCTCCCCAAGAACTTTAGTGCATTTCTTGAAAAACTGGGATTGTGTGAGTATATATGCATGCATGTGTGTGAAATCACTTATTTGAAATCTGTTTTAGAGGAATTTGAGAATTTTTGCATTCTTTCATTAATTTCACAGATGCCTCTGTCTTTCTTTGTGTTTACTTCCACTTAGGGGTCAAATGCGAGAAAAACAAACCAAAACTTCATTGTCAAATACATTCTATGGACTAACAGCTAAAATATCAAACAAGTTTCAATAATAAATATCAGTAGTGTTAATGTGAGTCACTCTATGAGGGGCCTAGGTGGCTCAGTCAGTTAAGCATCCAACCCTTTTTTTTTAAGGTTTATTTATTTATTTGACAGACAGAGATCACACAAGTAGGCAGAGAGGTAGACAGAATGGGGAGGGGAGAAGCAGGCTCCCTGCCGAGCAGAGAGCCCAATGTGGGACTCGATCCCAGGACTCTGGGATCATGACCGGAGCCGAAGACAGCGGCTTAACCCACTGAGCCACCCAGGCATCCCAAGCATCCAACTCTTGATTTAGGCTCAGGTCATGATCTCAGGGTCATGATCTCAAGGTCATGAGGTCAAGCCCTGGGTTGTCCAGCTCCATGCTCAGCAGGGCATCTACTTGAGATTCTCTCTTTCCCTCTCCCTCTAACCTTTCTTCCACTCGAAGTCTCTTGAGTGCTCTAAAATAAATAAATAACACTTCAAAAATTAAATGACAGGGGCACATGGGTGGCTCAGTCAGTTTAAGCATCTGCCTTCAGCTCGGGTCATGATCCCAGCATCCTGGGATCCAAGCCCTGCAGTGGGCTCCCTGCTCAGTGGGGAATCTGCTTCTCCCTCCCACTGCTCTTGTGCTCTTGCTCGCTCTCTCTCTCTCTCTCCCTTTCAGATAAATAAATAAAATCTTTTTTAAAAAATTTTAAATAAATGAATAAATAAATAAATCCAATTCTACTTAAACTAATTAAAGTAAATTGGATAGTCAGTAAGTCAACCAACAAATCAGCTACACACAAGGGAATAAAACATGATTACTTCTTTTCTCTAAATATATTGGCAGTGTCACTGAACTGACTTAGGATCTAGTTGTTTTAATGCACGTAAATGTATATCTATATCTGGTCAACCAATATTTGAGTGCCCACTATATTCTTTGCATTGTCATAGATTTGGGCAATAAAGTAACATGACCCTGACCTCACAGAGCTTATATTTTTAAAGGTGAAAACAGACAGTAAATGATAAACTGGTAAGAATGAAATATAATTTCACACATGATGGAAGTGCTATGAAGAAAAATAAAGGAGGATAAGGCAATGGAAAGTAATTGGAAATCTTGGGGGATGGGTGGACAAGCTAAAAGAGTTGTTGCCCTTTCGAGATTAACTCTACTTAATAGGACATTAATTCAAGTATTCCATTTACTAAGCACATGTTCTTATTTAGGCACAAAATAGGGGTAATCTTAATGACAATCATGACAAACAGGTACATTACTGCCATTTTACAGATGAAGAAATGGAGGTTCATAGTAGCTTGTCTAAAGTTACTTAGGTAAGGAAGAGCAGAGCCTACACTCAAACTCTCTATAACTCCCAAGCCCATGCTTTGTCCTATAACATATAACTGCTCTGATACGGATCAAAATGGCCTCACTGTTTCCAAACTACAGTTCCTTACCACAGTTACAACATTCATTAGCTTTCATAAGTTTTCATAAATAAAATCCTTCTGATACACTATATTTCTGAGAGATGTTAGGAAATGTGAGGAATGATATGTCTTAATTCTAAAAATTCAGTACTTTGAGAATTATTTATAACTTCTGTAGTAATAATATTTGAAAATTCTTACTAACATTTGCTGTGTCTCAAAAAACATCTTCCATTTTCTGGATGCTATCCCAAAACATTTATTATAATAAAACTACGGATTGAGGAAAACTTATATGGTAACACTGAATGGCAGAGGCCATGAAAAGATGAAAAGAGCCAAAGACTGAGATGCACCCATGAGGTATAGCTCCTCCCTTCTCCTTCCTTGCCCACACAGTATTAAGGAAAGATAGGTTTAGTTGACCAAATCCTGAGAATCCAGATGAAAAATCTCTAAAAGGAAAGAAGCACAATGAAAGGGGAAAAAAAAAAAACAAAAACTCTGAGAAAAATTAACAAAAATATCATTATAGGAAGGGTGCCTGGGTTGCTCAGCTGGTTAAGCACTGGACTTGGTGGGTTTCAGCTCAGGTCATGATCTCAGGGTTGTGATAGCAATCCCTGTGGCAGACTCCACACTCAACCCAAAGTCTCCTTGAGATTCTTTCCCCATCCTTCTCCCTCTCCTTCTGCTCCTCCCTCCTCACTCCTCCCCAAACCCCCAGCTTGTGCTCTCACACTCTCTCTCTCAAATAAATAAAATCTTCAAAAATAATAATAATAACCTTAAAGGAGAAAGTCTAAGGCCCAGAACCAAGGCAAAAAGTGCCACCAGGATCCTTGTCCGTACATATGGGAGTTCCATTCACCCTTAGCTGGCTGACGCTGACCTAGCACACTGCACTTGTTGGGGTCTAAGAAAAACAGCAACACTAAACCCCAGTAAAGGTTGCAGTCCTGCAAGACTTGGCCTCATCCTACACCTTTCCTTGACCCTCGACCCATTCCTCAAGCAGCTCCAAGTTGGGGAAATGACTGTTGCAGTCCAGATCTTCTGGGCTATGGAGCTTGACTTGACTTAGGGCTGGTAATAGAGATAGAATAAATGAGTATAAGTACTGAAGTATAAATACTAACTAAACTTTGACTAAGTAAAGCTACTCATCAGCAAAAATTGGAAAGTGACAAAAAGGAGATAGAGGGAAGAAATGTAAGAGTGCTAATAACTACTCATAGCACGAAATCAACACATAATATTTAAAATTGAACATGAAGGTAGTTAACAAAGCATGAAATCACTCCAGCGTCATTTTAAATGTTTTCATAATCTCTTGTCTCAACCTTGAAAGGATCTGTTACGAACAATTATTTTTGTAAAGAAACATTTAGCTAAATTTGAGCAATAGCCTTCCATTTCAGCTCAGCTTATTGTTCCCCTGTTAAATTCAACTAAATTTAATACTTATTTGTTTTACATTAACAAGAATATTATGATCAAGATATATTATGATCTTGTTATGAAATTATTTCCTATCATCATGTCCTGTGACTATGTCCACTTATAAAGCATAAACAGATGTCTGGAATGATGCTCACCAAATATTACTTAGTAGTAACTTCTGCCTGGTAAAATTAGGATAATTTGTTGTTTTCCTATCCATTATTTCCTGCATTGCTTAACTTCTTTTTTAAATTTTTTATTTAAATTCCAGTTAGTTAACATACAGTGTATTATTAGTTTCAGGTGTACAATGTGTTGATCCAACACTTACATATGACACCAAGGGCTCATCACAAGCAACCTCCTTAATCTCCACTACCTATTCAACACATCCCTCCCTCCCACTTCCTTTCTGGAGGTGTTAACTGTTCTCCACAGTTAAGTGTCTGTTTCTTGGATTGGCTCTCTCTCTTTTTCCCCCTTTGTTCATTTCTTCAGTTTCTTAGATTCCACATATGAGTGACATCATATGGTATTTGCCTTCCTCTGACTAACTTTTTTCACTTAGCATTTATTCTCTAGCTCCATCCATGTTATTGCAAATGGCAAGATTCCATCCCTTTTTATGACAGAGTAATATTCCACTATATATATAGTGGAATGAATATATATATACCACCTCTTCTCTACCCATTCATCCATCGAGGAACACTTAGGCTGTTTCCATAGTTTGGCTATTGTAGATGATGTTGCTATAAATGTTGGGGTCTATGCACCCCTTTGAGGTAATACTTTTGTATTCTTTGGGTAAATACCTAGTAACTGCAATGGTAGGGTAGTTCTATTTCTCAATTCTTGAGGAAACTCCCTACTGTTTTCCAGAGTGGCTGCACCAGTTTGCAATCTCACCAACAGTGCAAGAGGGTTCATCTTCCTGCACATCCTCGATGATATTTGTTGTTCCTTGCATTTTTCATTTTAACCTTTCTGACAGGTGTGAGGTGATGTCTCATTGTAGTTTTGATTTGCATTTCCCTGATGATCAGTGATGGTGAGACTCTTTCCATGTGTCTGTTGGCCATCTGAATGTCTTCTTTGGAAAAAATGTCTATTCATGTCTTCTGCCCACTTCTTAACTGGATTATTTGGTTTTGGGGGGTGTTGAGTTTTATAGGTTCTTTGTAGATTTTGGATACTAACCCTTTATTGGATATGTCATTTACAAAAATCTTCTCCCACTCCAAAGGTTGCCTTTTAATTTTGTTGGATTGTCTCCATCACTGTGCAGACCGTTTTATCTTGATATGGGCTCAATAGTTTATTTTCCTTGCCTCAGAAGACATACCTAAAATGAAGCTGCTATGGCTGATGTCAAAGAGGTAACTGGCTGTGTTCTCTTCTAGGATTCTTATGGTTTCAGGCCTCACATTTAAGGCTTTAATTCATTGTGGATTTATTTTTGTGTATGGTGTAAGAAAGTGGTCCAGTTTCATTCTTTTGCATGTGGCTATCCAGTCTTCCCAACACTAATTATTGAAGACATGGTCTTTTTTCCATTGGATATTCTTTCCTGTTTTGTCCAAGATTAATTGACCACATAATTGTGGGTTCATTTCTAGGTTTTCTATTCTGTTCCATTGATCTATCTGTCTGTTTTTGTGCCAGCACCATCCTGTTTTGATCACTAGAGCTTTGTAATACAGGCTGAAGTCTGGAATTGTGATGCCTTCAGCTTTGCCTTTCTTTTTCAAGGTTGCTTTGGCTATTCTGGGTCTTTTGTGACTCCATACAAATTTTAGGATTTTTTGTTCTAGCTTTGTGGAAAATGCTCTTCATTTTTTTATAGGGATTGCATAAAATGTGTAGATTGCTTTGGGTAGTATATACATATTAACAATATATTTAATCTTCTGATCCACAAGCATGGAATGCCCTTCCATTTCTTTGAGTCAGCTTGAATTTCTTTCATCAGTATCCTATAGTTTTCAGAGTATGGGTCTTTCACCTCTTTGGTTAGATTTATCCCTAGGTATCTTACTGTTTTTGGTGTAGTTGCAAATAGGATTGATACCTTAATTTCTCTTTGTGCTGCTTTATTATTGGTGTATAGAAATGCAGATTCTGTATCCTGCAAATTTACTGAATTCATTTATCAGTTCCAGCAAATTTTGGGGGGAGCCTTTTGGGTTTTCTAGGTATAGTATCACGTCATCCTGCAAATAGTGGAAGTTTTAGTTCTTCCTTGCCAATCTGGATGCCTTTATTTTTGCTGCCTGATTGTTGTGCCAGTGCTATGTTAAGTAACAGAGTTGAAAGTGGACATTCCTGTCTTTCTCCTGACCATAGAGGAAAAGCTCTCAGTTTTTCCCCATTGAGGATGATATTAGCTGAGCGTTTTTCGTATATGGCCTTTATTATGTTAAGGTATGTTCCCTCTAAAACAATTTTGATGAAGGTCTTTAGTATGAGTGGATGTTGTACTTTGTCAACTGTTTTTTTCTGCATCTATTGAATTGATCATAGCAAATGATTCTTTTAGTGTATTGTTGGGATTCAATTTGCTAGTATTTTATTGAGTATTTTTGCATCCCTGTTCATCAGGGATACTGGCCTGTAGTTCTCTTTTTTTAGTGCAGTCTTTATCTGGTTTTGCTATCAGGGTAATGCTGGCCTCACATAATGAGTTTGGAAATTTTCCTTCCTTTTTTATTTTTTAGAATAGTCTGAGAAGAATAAATACTAGCTCTTCTTTCTTTCCTTATTTGTTGTTGTTTTTTTTTTTTTGGGGGGGGAGAGAACTTATAAGCAGGGGAAGGGAGGGAGAGAGGAAGAAAGAGAATCTTAAGCAGGGTCCACACTCAGTGCAGAGCCTGACAACGGGGCTCAATCTCACAAGCCTAGATCATGATCTGAGCTAAAATCAAGAGTTGGACACCTAACCAACTAAGCCACCCAGGCACCCCACTAACTCTTCTTTAAATGTTTGATAGAATTTGCCTGTGAAACTATTTGCGTTTTTGTTTGTTTGTAGTCTTCTGATAACTGACTCAATTTCTTTGCTGTTTATCAGTCTGTTCAAATTTTCTATTTCTTCCTGTTTCAGTTTTGGTAGTTTATATGTTTCCAGAAGTTTGTCCTTTTCTTCAAGGTTGCCTAATTTGTTGGCATATAGTTTTTCATAATATTCTCTTATAATTGTTTGTATTTCTGCAGTGTTCATTGTTATTTCTCCTTTCTCGTTTGTGATTTTATTTATTTGGGTCCTTTTCTTTTTGATAAGTCTAGTTAGAGGTTTATCAATTTTATTGATTTTTCAATGCTGCTGGTTTAACTGATCTGTTCTGGTTTTTTTTATTTTATTTTATATTTTTCAGTGTTCCAAGATTCATTGTTTATGCACCATACCCAGTGCTCCATGCAATACATGCCTTCCTTAATACCCACCATCAGGCTCACCTAACCCCTCACCTCCCTCCCCTCCAAAACCCTCAGTTCGTTTCTCAAAGTCCACAGTCTCTTATGATTCATCCCCGGCTCCAATTTCCCCCAATTCACTTTTCCTTCTCTGTTCCTAACGTGCTCCATGTTATTCCTTATGCTCCACAAGTAAATGAAACCATATGAAAACTGACTCTCTCTGCTTGACTTATTTCACTCAGCATAATCTCTTCCAGTCCTGTCCATGTTGATACAAAAGTTGGGTATTCATCCTTTCTGATGGAGGCATAATATTCCATTGTATATATGGACCATATCTTCTTTATCCATTCATCTGTTGAAGGGCATCTTTATGTATATATATTTTTTTAATTTAAACATATAATGAATCCCACCACCCTCTCCCAACACCCCTCCCCTCCACCTCCCTCAGTTTGTTTTATGACATTAAGAGTCTCTTTTGGTTTGTCTCCCTCCTGATCCCATCTTGTTTCATTTATTCTTTTCCTACCTCCTTAACCCCCAGCCCCATTGCATCTCCACTTCCTCATATCAAGGAGATCATATGATAGTTGTCTTTCTCTGATTGACTTATTTCACTAAGCATAATACCCTCTAGTTCCATCCATGTCATCAAAAGAAATGA
>ML104023.1:2122-23190 GCA_003697995.1 Taxidea taxus jeffersonii | reverse complement strand
GATCCCATCTTGTTTCATTTATTCTTTTCCTACCTCCTTAACCCCCAGCCCCATTGCATCTCCACTTCCTCATATCAAGGAGATCATATGATAGTTGTCTTTCTCTGATTGACTTATTTCACTAAGCATAATACCCTCTAGTTCCATCCATGTCATCGCAAATGGTAAGATTTCATTTCTTTTGATGACTGCATAGTATTCCATTGTATATATATACCACATCTGTTGAAGGGCATCTTGGCTCTTTCCACAGTTTGGCAATTGTGGCCATTGCTGCTGTGGAGAAAGGGGAACCCTCTTACACTGTTGGTGGGAATGCAAGTTGGTACAGCCACTTTGGAAAACACTGTGCTTTTTTTTTTCTTAAAGATTTTATTTATTTATTTGAGAGAGAAAGCATGTGAGAGAGCACAAGTTGGGGGAGCAGCAGAGGGAGAGGGAGAAGTAGGGAACCTGATGTGGGGCTCAATCCCAGGACCCTTTCCATATGGAAAAGCATATGCTTAACCAACTCAGCCACCCAGGCACCCCTGTTCTATTTTTTTTCAGTTTCCATATCATTTATTTATGCTCTAATTTTTATTACGTCCTTCCTCTTGCTGGCTTTAGGTTTCATTCATTGTTCTTTTTCTACTCCTTTTGGTGTAAGGTTTGGTTGAATTTGAGCAATTTTTCTTGCTTCTTGAGGTAGGCCTGTGTTTCTATATACTTCCTTCTTAAGACCACTTTTGCTGCATCCCAAAGGTTTTGGATCGTTGTGTTTTCAGTTTCATTTTTTCCATGTATTTTTAATTTCTTCTTCATTTCCCTAGTTGACCCATTCACTGTTTAGTAGCATGTTATTTAACCTCCATGTCTTTGTGGTCTTTCCAGACTTTTTTCTCATGATTAACTTCTAGTTTCATAGCACTGTGGTCAGAAGAGATGCATGGTATGACTTCAATCTTTTTGTATTTGCTGAGGACTGTTTTGTGACATAATATGTGATATATTCTGGAGAACGCCTATGTATCCATGAAAAGAATGTATGTTCTGTTGTTTTATGATGGAATGTTCTCAATAAATCTGTTATGGTCCATCTGGTCCAGTGTATCATTCAAACCCACTGTTCCCTTGTTTATATTGTTTAGATGATCTAGCCACTGGTGTAAGTGGGGTGTTAAAGTCCCCTACTATTATTGTGTTATCATCAATTAGTACCTTTATGCTTGTAATTAATTGTTTTATATACTTGGGTGCTCCCATGTTGGGTGTATAAATATTTACAATTGTTACATCTTCTTGTCAGATCGTTCCCTTTATGATCATATAATGCCCTTCTTTGTCTCTTTTTACAGTTTTTGTTTTAAAGACTAGTTTGTCTGATATAAGCATTGCTACTCTGGCTTTCTTTTGATATCCATTTTCGTGATAAATATTTCTTCATTCCCTTACTGTCAATCTGCTGGTATTTTTAGGTCTAAAATGAGTCTCTTATAGGTAGCATAAAGTTAGGTCTTGTTTTTTAAATCCATTCTGACACCCCATGTCTTTCGATTGGAGCACTTAAACCATTTACACTCAAAGTAATTATTGATAGATATGCATTTATTGCCATTTTATTCCTTGCTTTTTCATTGTTTCTTGAGATTTTCTCTAATCCTTTCTTGTCTTTGCCACTTTTGAACTCTTGCACTCAGAGTCCCCTTTAATATTTCCTGAAGGGCAGTTTTAGTGGTCATAAACTAACCTTTTATAATGAGTATTTATTATTTATAAAGCCAAATTACTTTAATTTAAAATAAAATGTAAATAAAACTTACAAGTTACTTCACCATTAACTCTGACTAATCAATGATCAGCTGTGTTTAAGCAGTGTCACCTTAGAACAGTACATGAATTAAGGGCAAGCTGATTATTTAGTATGGACTATTTAACTTATTCTATTAACATATTAATATTCATAATTAAGAATAAGATTAAGATAAAGGAAACATATTATCCTGACATGAGTCATAAAATAAGAAAATATACTTGATGAGCCTAAGAACTCACAATCCTTGTAATAGTTAATGGGTACAAACTAATGTATAGGCACTAGTGTTATAAAAATAATATGTCGAGAAGCATACATTTTAACCAATGATCAAATACAGTAGAATTTTTAAAAAGGAAAGTATGTGTTTGTGCGTGTGGGTTTAAGAGGAGCCATATCTCTAGTTATAAGCATACTTTGTTTTAATGCAATTCACTTTATTGCACTTCACAGATATTGTATTTTTTACAAATTGAAGGTCTGTGGCAACCCTACATCAAGGAAGTCTGTCCACACCATTTTTCCAATAGCATTTGCTCATGTCATGTCTCTGTGTCACATTTCGGTAATTCTCACAACATTTCCGAAGTTTTCATGATCTATTTGTTATGGTGATCTGTGATCAGTGATCTCTGAGGCTACTACTAGAGCGTGGAGTGTGACTGAATTCCTGCAATCTCATGATAAAACTTTAACAGACAAGGAGTTGCTTCTGATGCATGAGCAAAAAAGTGGAATCTACTGCTGATGACAATGCTTTGAAGACTGCTTAAATGACTAAAATAGATTTAGAATATGACATAAACTTAGCTGATAAAACAATGGCATTGTTTGAGAGGACTGACTCTCAAACTATGAACTCTGGTAAAATGCTATCAAGCAGCATCACTTGCTGAGAAAGAGTTCATGAAAGAAAGAATAATCAATGCAGCAAACTCTGTTGTATTAGTTTAAGAAACTGTCAATGGGGAAAACTATACCCATATAGTCAATATACCATTGTTCATCAACTGACGAATATAACCTTTCTTAATGTTTAATGACTTATTACTTAGATTATGTATTACATATTTATCATTTACTTTCCACAATCTCATACTCATTGATTTCCTTCCCAACCCCTTCTCCAAATTCCTTATGCATTAAAAAAATGAGATATCTAGACAGATAGATAGATACTTGTTTTGAGTAATAACTGGTTAACACTGAGCCATGCATATGAAAAAATAATTACTTTATTTAAAGCACAAGATCATATTATATAGACCTTAATATGTCATTAACTTCTGTCAGAGACTACCAAAGAATATCTGCTACCTCCTTTAATGCAAAGGGGTTTTCAATAATAACACCTGTCATAGTGTTTCTAGGAGTTACTCATAAACCATCTCCATCAGAAGCATTTGAGGCCATCATTAAATATGCATTACTGATTTGGGTTAAAGCCCACAAGAGTGGAGCTGAGAAATCTGCAGATATACCAAGTCTTGGCTGATTATTTTGTGTAGCATCTTGCATTATACAGAATTGTGTGCTTTTATGTCTTATAAAAGATATTTTATTTGCATATTACTGTATCTTGAAGATAAAGTATGTATCACTTCCAGATGCACTTCACTACAACACAGAGAAGCTATATATGTTCAAGATCAATTATCACAATGCCAGATATGCATTTATTCATTCATTCAACATGAATTTGTCAAGTGCTGACTAAATTCCAGACTAATCTAGTCATAGAGATACAGCAGCGACCAAGCAAAGACTCTTATGAGGCTTATATTATCCTGGGGAGAAGTTTAGGCAGCCAGTAAACATTACACAAGAGCAATTAGATAGAGCCATGCCCCCAGACTTAATTAAATGCTTTCTCACTCCATCAAATGGTTGGTTCACTATCTGTAATGCATCATATCATGTAGCATGCATAAGCAAGATGCAAATACAATAAAAATCAGGATTCATTTTGCAGGCAGTATGGAGAGTGGATCGAGGCATCAGAGTATAAGGAGTAGAGAAAACCTGAGTTCAAAGTCTGCCCTCAGCACTTTATATACCAAGGCAGCAACCTGGACAAGTTATCTAAGCTTTTAAGATTTAGTTACAGAATTTATCAATACCTATCAATACCAATTTATCAATAGCTCTGGAAGGATCAGGGTGAAGATCAAGCATGGGTCTAGCAGAATGTAGGCCCATGTTACTGGTTCTCTCTTTCCCCACAATCAAATGTGAACCTTATCTGACAATACCACTACATACCTAACCTAAAAGACTAGATTTTAGATTTACTGGAAGTCAACTGTCACTAGTTTGCTTAAATTTCATCATAAAGACTGCTTTCACAAATTTGATCATATATTATATACTTAGATGATGCCCTTCTGGGATAAAAATGGCAATATTATCCCATTATTAAAAAAACATGCATTTTCAGAGTTTTTTTTAAATCAAAATACTAGTCTATACTGTGGAACTATCATTTTCTAGGCAGAATATATTATATTATCACTAAAAAAAATGTGTATGTATACTAATGCATCATCTCTTCTTATTGAAATATTGAGTGATATAATAAGTCCCTAAACAGTAAGCTCAGCTCCTACATCCTACCTCTCCAACCTAATTTTCTCTCTTCTTCACTGGCTCATAACAACCCAGTGACACTGGAATTCCTTGGCTCCTCAAACCTACCATACTCCCCAGCAGTTAAACACCATGCATGGGATGTCCTCTGGTCACCAGCCTAATGCCTACCTGGGTCCCACCTTAAACATCTGGTTCTCAGAAAAGCCCTCTCTGACCCTCCATCCTGGCAGGGTCAGGCTGCACCGTACAGGGTGATATGGTGAAGCCTCGGGACAACGATAAATGATGGAGAATACTGGGTTCCCATCAGTCATCTGACAAGATGGAGTTACGCTACAGCACATATACACAGCTGTATGGGTCGATAAGATTTCACAGGCAGCACGATATAACCAACAATAATGTACCTGCGTTGGCCAGTTGACAATGTTAGCCAGGGCTTTCAGAAGTGACCCCTCCTCTGCCATGAGACAGAATGCACTGCTGATAACAGGGAGTTCTATTTTTTTTATTAACATATAATAGATTATTTGTCCCAGGGGTACAGGTCTATGAATCATCAGTCTTACACAATTCACACCACTCACCACAGCACATACCCTCCCCAGTGTCGATCACCCAGCCACCCTATCCCTTCCCCCACCCCCAGCAGCCTTCAGTTTGTTTCCTGAGATTAAGAGTCTCTTACTGTTTGTCTAACAGGGAGTTCTATTAAGGGCAACTCCTGACATGGCCCAGTTCTTCTCATTTCTGCTTTTATCCCTGACTGGCAGATTGCATTTTGCAGAGAACTTTGGAAGTATGTTAATGGTCTGAGGCACACTGTGACATATGTTAATAGTATATCGAGCCCTTTTTCATAGTTCTTTTTACTTGTGTCTAATGTTTATTTTCTGTTAATGTTTGTTTTCTCCACTTAAGGATTGTGCCTACCCCATCGCCCGCTGTATCGCCAGTGCCTGCCAGTTCCCAGCATACAAAAGGAGTATGTGCAATGACCAGTCACTGGATTGATGATTTAAGATGTAAGGGTGTGTCCATGTGGAAGAAACATGGTGTATGGAAGTTCAGCTTACTTAACACATGTAAAGTCTATAAAATAGTGCTGGGCACCTAGTAAGCACTCAGCGAACGCTCTCATCATCTACCAAGTAGCACAATGGAAGAGAGAGGACCTGTGAGTGACTGACAAATGACAAGGCCGAGCATGCGCTGTGTGGTTAACCCTGTCAGAGCAGAGCTTAACACAGTAAAGGAACCACAGTAACCCTTCACGACAGGCGTTTCTGAGTTAATTCATTTTAACATGTGAATGTGCAACTTTAACAGCCCAAGATCTTTTCACATATTCATGGCTGAGTTCAGCACTTTCCTGTCTTATACACATAAGCATTTCTGTGGGATAGAGCAAAGAAAGAGATCCATGCTCCATTCTCTCAGCGGATGGAAAGAAATCTGGTATCCTTAAATATTTTAAGGAAAGGTCGTACATTTTTTTCCTAGACTTATGAAAATGAAACAGACAATGAAAGTACAAATGCCTATATCTCAAGTCACTGAAATCCCACCAGCTGCTCTAAAATTAACAAAAAGAAGTAAAACTCGAGGTCACTCTGCCTCTGCTCATCCCAGAACTGCAACTGTGTTTCCTAAAGAAATCACTTATGCAAGTGATTCAGGGAAGGAACACCTAAATGGAAAAAGTTTTTACGCCTACCAGTCCAAGCTGTTTTGGAAATGGATGCCTTCCATTATTTTTATTTATTAGGCTCTCACACTTTTCTTTAACTTTCATGCCATTCTTATTGTTTTCTCAAAGGGTCCATTTTCTAAGAGTCCTCCATCTAAGATAACATGTTTTAGCCATCTGTATACTTTCTAGGAAATTTCTAACTTATCAAAACAGAGGGATTGCTATAAAATCAAATAATTCCCTCACTGTCAGAACCTAATGTATGTAACAATCAGACGTAACTCCACCTAAGGCCTTAAGTAACCAATTTTAACATACATAACCACTTATTAATATTACAGAGGGAAAAAGAGACCCTCCACTGAGTACATATGCCACATGAAGGTACTCTGTCAGAAATGGGCATCTGCCATCTGGTCTAGTCAACTATTCAACTACACAGAAAGAATATTCATAAGTCAAACCCAGGGCCTATATCAAGCTTGAGTAATTAAATACAAATGCAAAATTATAATACAAAAACAGATCAAGTGTTTATCAATTGGTCTGTTGCTTCTTGCTAAAAAAAAATTATTATTTTCCAGAGCTACCCTACAACCCAAGAATTGCACTACTAGGTATTTACCCTAAAGATACAAAAGTAGTGATCCAAAGGGGCAAGTGCACCCAAATGTTTTCAGCAGCAATGTCCACAATAGCTAAACTATGGAAAGAACCTAGATGTCCATTAACAGATGAATGGATAAAGAAGATGTGGTCTATATATACAATGGAATACTATGCAGCCATCAAAAAATGAAATTTTGCCATTTGCAATGAAGTGGATGGAACTAAAAGGTATTATGCTTAGTGAAATAAGTCAATCATCATATGATCTCTCTGATATGAGGAATTTGTGAGGCAGGGCAGGGGGTCGTGGGGGGAAGGGAGGGAAAAATGAAACAAGATGGGACTGGGGAGGGAGACAAACCCAAACCATAAGAGATTCTTAATCTGAGGAAACAAACTGAAGGCTGCTGGGGGTGGGAGGAGGGATAGGGTGGCTAGGTAATGGACACTGGGGAGGGTATGTGCTATGGTGAGTGCTGTGAATTGTATAAGAGTGATGATTCATACCTGTGCCCCTGAAACAAACAGTACATTATATGTTAATAAAAAAAATTGTTATTCTTCCATGGAGCCACACTGACATTTAGCCTCAAGTACACTTGTAATAAACACTTTCATTTTCAATAAGATTTCACTTTCCCTAGTTTCTTTCTAAAATTAACTCAAATTTAAGCTTATAGGTTAGTGAATAAAAAAATCCCTTTGGAATAAAGAGTAGGGAAATTTATGAATATTCTAAAGAATGATACCTACTTCAGGCCCTGTGATATGCATCAGACCAGAAACAGCAGAGGCAACAGCATCATAACCAGCTCGCTGAGACAGTGGGCCTGTCTGGCCATATCCTAAAATGAGAAGAATGGATATAGTCAGCAACATCATTCAAGCACAGCAAGAGTACAATGACATGTTTGTAGCCAGAAATCTCGAGCAATTTATTACTATGAGATCGATAGTACCCCTTGAAAAGGAAGCAATAAAAATTATTCATGATCTTATACCCCAAAACGTTGCAAACTAGTAACCTGAGGGCCAGATCCCACTGCATGAATGTTCTTTCTGGCCTGAAGAGTGTCCTGAAATGTTTTCATTTAGTTTCCAACATTGTAAAAAAGCAGGAGATAACACATAAAATGCAAATTTCTTGAAAAATCAGAAAATAGTTTAAAACTAGGCCCACACAACAATCAATTGGAGTTAAAAACAGCTCTTCCCTTTATACAGGGAAACAAATTCTCCAATTTGCCATTCCTCCACGACTCTTACTCCTTAATGCCTGAGCCTGATTCACTTATTTAATCTTGCTTCCCAGCTCCATTCATATATGCTACTCTTGTTCTATACAAAACAATAACAAAGTAAAATAAAATAGTGTTTCTCTGGATTCTGTTTACATTTTTCATATATATGTGTGTGTGTGTGTGTGTGTACATATATATATAAATGATGACTAAAAATTATTTCTAAAGATTTTATTTATTTATTTATTTATTTATTTGACAGAAAGAGAGAGAGCATGAGCAGGGGACGGAGGGAGGAGCAAGGAGAGAGGAGAATCAGGCTCCCCGCTGAGCAGGGAGCCCAATGCAGAACTAGATCCCAGGACGCTGGGATCATGACCTGAGCTGAAGGCAGATACTGAATCAACTGAGCCACCCAGGTGCCCCACCTAAAATTTTTGATCATAAACAATATGGTTACATAACACTGCTTTTTAAGATTACAAAAAGAAAGTGAAGGTATTACTTCTTTTCTCTTTCCTTTTCCTTTTTTTTTTTGGCCATCAGCAAAAATCAGGAGAACACAATAGTTTCTCCCGCTCTCCTCCTCCAGTCCTGGCACTTACTGTTGAATGAAAAAGGTTATTTCAGGTGCTACATGAATCTGTCTCCATATCCTATGTTATCAACCAGAGAGAGGACACATGAAACAGCCATCAGCTATTAGCTGAACTGTCCTGCTTACCTCACTTTAGAAAGATCAAAAAGAGGTACCTCGGGGCCTTTGCTTGCTTCTCCAGGCACCTGGAACCAGGCTCTCCTCCATTTCATGCCATAGATCCACACATCTCACACTCTCTCACATCCTCCAAATCTGCACTCAAACATCTCCTTACCAGAAGGACCTTCCCCAGAGAACTCTTGTAAAAGAGCACTCTCACTTCTCACTTTTAATCCCCCTTACTTTTGTCTCTATAGCACTTATTACAAGATATATAATATAGCTATGTGTTTATTGATTTATTTTCTGTCTCCTCCCTACCAAAATTTGTGCTCCAGAACTTTTTTCTATTTGATTCACTGCTGTAGTCACAGAATCTAGAGAAGAATTTAATAACACTCACTGAAAAAAATGAATGAATGAATGAATACTTGTCACATAAAATAATTTTAAAAGACAATCTATAACAACTAAATTAATAAAAAAAAAAACTAAAGAAGTTTTTGTTTTGTTTTGTTTTTTACCAAAATGGCAATATAGGAGCTTTCTGGATTTTCCCCCTCCCACAGACATGACAAATGTACAGCACCACGTGGAGCAATTCCCTCTGAGAGAAACCCAGAACTATTTGTATGACTTCTACACATTGGTGATAGAGAAAATACCCACTCTAACACTCTAAATGAGTGTTTAAACCCCACTCCAGGCACAATACTACATATTCAGGAGGGAACCCCCAACTCATAGCTTCTCCTCAAGGAGTGAAGCATTTGGACCACCTATCTGAGGTCCCAACTTTAAAGGCTCCCACCTGAGGAGCAGGCCCCCGAAGTACCTAGCTGTAAGACCCAGCAGAGCTTACATTCATGAGTCCCTTCGGACCATAACAAACAGAAAAAGAAGCTGTTGACAGGCACAGGAGCACTAACCACAGCTATCTTTCCAGGAATCAGCACAGAGGGATCAGGCAAAACCATCCATCTCCCAGTTTTTCCCTGCAAAGGGTCTCACTGCATAGTTTAGAAGCTGCTACCTGAGGATTTGGACTATAACTAACATATATCTAGGTGCTCACTGCAATCCCTCCTGAAACCCAAAAGAGCTAGTGGGTCACACTCATGCTCACTCCAATATGAGGTAAGAAGTGTCTCTCTGGAAAGAGCTTCTACACATGTCTGGCACATCAGCCTTTGCACAAGGATGGGCTCCCAGATCACCTGGCTCTGACAGCCAATGGGTTTTGCAGACACAGGGCTATATCAGACAAAGAAGCAGTTTTTAAACAGGCTCAGGAGCAAACTCCATGGCTATACATCCCAGCTCAGTGCAGAGGGAGAAGGCACAAACACCTGTCTCTCACCAGGTGTTTCACCTTTCTCCCCAGAAGGGTTTGACTGCATACTTTCCCAGCTGTTGTCTGAGGTCCAGCTTCTAATCAACATGCATCTAGCTGCCAACTGCTATCATCCCCCTGGGGACACAGATGGATCTCGGTACACCCCAACCACTAGGAGCCACAAAGAACAAAGGCAATCATAAAGATCTGGGACGCCTGGGTGGCTCAGTTGGTTAAGCGGCTGCCTTCGGCTCAGGTCATGATCCCAGCGTCCTGGGATCGAGTTCCACATCGGGCTCCTTACTCGGCAGGGAGCCTGCTTCTCCCTCTGCCTCTGCCTGCCTCTTTGTCTGCCTGTGCTCGCTCTCTCTCTCTCTCTCTCTCTAACAAATAAATAAATAAAATCTTAAAAAAAAAAAAAAGATCTGAGGGAACCTGGTGCTCAGAGCAGACTGATTGATGAGAGTCATCTCCTACACAAAACCAGTCTCAAGACTGAGAAAGGTGGCTGTTTTAGCTAATATATAGAAACCAACATAAAGAATCAAAGAAAGTGAAGAAACAGGAATATGTTCCAAACAAGAGAAAAAGTTAAATTTCCAGAAACTTACCTGACAGAAATAAAAATAAGTTATTTATCTGATAGAGAGCTCAAAATAACATAAAGATGTTCACCAAGATCAGAAGAGTGATGTATGAACAAAGTGCAATTTCAACAAAGAGAGAGAACATCAAAAAGTGCTACAGAAATGACAGAGCTGAAGAATACAATAACTAAAGTGAAAAATTTGATGGAGACACTCAACCACAGACTTGATCAACTGGAAGAAAAGAACAGTAGCTAGAAGATAGGCAATGGAATACATCTAATCAGAGGAGCAAAGAGGAAAAAGAGTGAAGATAGCTTAAGGGACTTATGGGACATCATCAAAAAGAAAAATATTCACATTAAAGAGATCCTAGAAGAAGAAAAGAGAGAAAGGAAGAGGCAAAAACGAATTTAAAGAAATGCCTCAAAACTGTCCTTATCTGAAAGAAAAAACAAGATGTCCAGATTCAGGTAGCCCAAGAAGTACCAAATAACATGAATATAAAGAGATTCATATGAAAAAAATAAAAAAAATAAAGAGATTCATATGCAGACACACTATAATTAAATTGTCAAAGGTGACAAAGAAAGCCAGCAAAAGAAAAGCAACTTGTTGCATACAAGAAAATTGTCGTAAGTCTATCAGTGGATTTTACAAAAACCATGTAGGCCAGAAGGGAGTGGAATAAGATATTCAAAAGTGCTGAAATAAAAAATATTGCCAGCCAAAGATACTCTATCCAAGAATTATCCTTCCAAATCAAAGAAGAGATAAAGAATTTTCCAGACAAACAAACGCTGGAGGACTTCATCACCACTAGACCAGCCTTACAAGATATTTTAAAAGGAGTTCTTCAGGATGAAACAAAAGAGTGCTAATTAGTTACATTAAAACATGTCAAGGTAGAGGCGCCTGGGTGGCTCAGTGGGTTAAGGCCTCTGCCTTCGGCTCAGTTCATGATCCCAGGGTCCTGGGATCGAGTCCCACATTGGGCTCTCTGCTCGGCGGGGAGCCCGCTTCCTCCTCTCTCTCTCTTTCTGCCTGCCTCTCTGCCTACTTGTGATCTCTGTCAAAGAAATAAAATCTTAAAAAAAAAAAAGTCAAGGTATAAAACTCACCAGGAAAGGTAAGTATATATTTAAATCCAGAATACTCTAATGTTGTAGTGGTGATAGGTAAGTAACTTCTATAACTGTAATATAAAAGTTAAAAGACAAAAAAAAAATAGTTAAAAGACCAAAGTATTAAGAATTCCCATAATCGGGGCACCTGGGTGGCTCAGTGGGTTAAGCCTCTGCCTTCGGCTCAGGTCAAGATCTCAGGGTCCAGGATCGAGTCCTGCATCTGGCTCTCTGCTCAGCAGGGAGCCTGCTTCCCCCTCTCTCTCTGCCTGCCTCTCTGCCTACTTGTGATCTCTCTCTCTCTCTCTCTGTCAAATAGATAAAGAAAATCTTAAAAAAAAAAAAAAGAATTCCCATAATCACAGTAATTTCCTAATGGATACATTAAAAAATGTAAATTATGACATCAAAACCTTAAAATGTCAGGAGAGAATGTAAAAATTCAGAAGTTTTCCATATATCCCAAGTTAGGTTGTTATCAGCTTAAAATAGACTGTTATAGGGTCACTTGGGCAGCACAGTCAGTTGAGCGTCCAACTCTTGGTTTCAGCTCAGGTTGTGATCTCAGAGCCATGGGATCAAGCCCCACTTCAGGCTTCATGCTCAGCGGTAGTCTGCCTAGGACTGTCTCTCCCTTTCCCTCTGCTCCTGTGTGCTCTCTCTCTCAAAAAAATAAATAAATAATTTTTTAAAAAAGTAAAAGTAAAATAGACTATTATAACTGTAAGATGTTTTACATAAGCCTCATAATAGTACAAAGCAAAAACCTACAGCAGACACATAAAAGAGAAAGAAATCGAAGCATAGTACCACAGAAAATCATCAAATCATAAAAGAAAACAAAAGAGGAAGAAAGAAACAGCCGTTACAAAACAACCAGAAAACAATTAACAAAATAAAACTGTAAGGTCCATACTTATCAGTAATTACTTTAATGCAAATGCACTAAATTCTCCAATCAAAATACATATAATAGCTAAATGTATTTCTTTTTAAAAAAAGACCCAACTACATGCTGCCTGCAAGAGATTTATTTAAGCTTTAAGTACAGAGACTGAAAATGAAGGGATAGAAAAAATACTCTATGCAAATGGAACAAAAAGAAAGCAAGCAAGGTAGCTATACTTATATCAAGTAAAATAGGCTTTCAGCCAGAGACTTTAATAAGAGACAAAGAAGGGCATTACATAATGATAAAAAAAAAAGTCAATCCTATGAGAAGATATAACATTTGTCAATATTTATGAACCTAACATAGAAGCAACTAAATATATAAATCAATATTAACAGACATGCAGGGAGAAATAGATAGCAATACAATAACAGTAGGGTTGACTACCTTACTCTCAACAATGGATAAATAATAAAGAAAGAAAATCAATAAGAAATCATTGTACTTAAACTACACATTAAACCAGATAGATTTAACAGACATTTATAGAACATTCCATCCAACAGCAGCAAAATACACATTTTGCTTAAGCATACACCTGAAACCTTCTCCAGGATAGATCGTATGATACACTGCAAAACTAGTCTTAATTAATTTAAGAAGATTGAAACGTTTTTTTTTTAATGTGTGGTTCTGTGGGTTTTTTAATTTTTTTTAATTTAATTCTTAAGCATTTTTTCTGATCATGGAGGTATTAAATTAGAAATCAATTATAAGGGGCACCTGGGGGACGCCTGGGTGGCTCAGTTGGTTAAGCAGCTCCCTTCGGCTCAGGTCATGATCCCAGCGTCCTAGGATCGAGTCCCACATCCGGCTCCTTGCTCGGCAGGGAGCCTGCTTCTCCTTCTGCCTCTGCCTGCCTCTCTGTCTGCCTGTGCTTGCTCTCTCTCTCTCTCTAACAAATTTAAAAAAAAAAAAAAATCTTAAAAAAAAAATAAATAAGGGCGCCTGGGTGGCTCAGTGGGTTAAAGCCTCTGCCTTCGGCTCAGGTCATGATCTCAAGGTCCTGGGATTGAGCCCCACATGGGGCTCTCTGCTCAGCAGGGAGCCTACTTCCTCCTCTCTCTCTGCCTGCCTCTCTGCCTACTTGTGATCTCTCTCTGTTAAATAAATAAATAAAACCTTTGGGGAAAAAAAAAAGAAATCAATTATAAGAAGAACATTGGAAATTCACAAATACATGGAGATTAAAAAATGTTTTTTAATTTAAAAATGGGTCAAAGAGGAAATCAAAAGATAAACCAAAAAAATCTTGAGACAAATGAAAATGAAAATATAACTTAACAAAACTTGTAAGATACAGTAAAAGCCATTCTAAGAAGGAAGCATACAGTGAAAAATACCTACACTGAGAAAAAAGAAAGATCTCAAACAACCTATTTTACACTTCAAGGAACTAGAAAAAAGGAGAACAAACTAAGCCCAAACTTAGCAGATGGAAGGAAATAACAAAAATCAGAACAGATAAATAAGAAAAACTAAGAAAACAATTTTTAGCTAGATAATTAAGAAAAAAAGAGACAAAACTCAAATAAGAAAAATCAGAAATGAAAGACAAGTTACAACTGATGCCACAGAAATAAAAGGACATAAAAGATTATTATGAACAATTATACAACAACAAACCAGACAACCTATAATAAATGGATAAATTCCTACATATTACCTACCAGGAATGATTCATGAAGAAATATAAAATCTGACCCGACCAATTACTAATAAGGAGATTGTATCAATAATCAAAAACAACCTAAAATACAAAAGTCCAAGACCAAATGACTTCACTGGTGAATTCTACTATAAATATCTAAAGAAGAATTAATATCAACCCTTTTCAAATACTTCCCAAAAATAGAAGAGGAGGGAATGTTACTAAACTCATTTTACAAGGCCAGCATTATCCTGAAACCAAAATCAACTAGGACACTAACAAGAAAAGAAAATTAAGGCCAATAACCCCAATGATACAAAAGTCCTCCGCAAAAATTAGCAAACCAAATTCAATAGAACATTTTTAAATACACCATGACCAAGTAGGATTTATTCCAGGAATGAAAGGATGGTTCAACATCCACAAATCCATCAATGTGATATATCACATCAATAAAGTGAAGAATAAAAATCATATGACCATCTCAAAAAATACAGATAAAGCATCTGACAAAATTCAACATCCATTTCTAATAAAAACTCTGAAAAAACTGAGTATAGAGGGAATGTAGCACAACATAATAAAGGCCATATATGCCAAACCCAGGACTAACACCATACGAAATGGTGAAAAGCCAAGAGCTTTTCCTCTAAAATCAGGAACAAAACAATAGTACCTACTCTCACACCACTTCCATTCAACATAGTATTGGAAGACCTACCCAAAGCAATTAAGCAAAGAATAGAAATAAAATGCATTCAAATCAGAAAGGAAGAAGTAAAACTGTTTGTGAATGACGTGATCTTACATAGAGAAAACCCTAAGGACTCCATCAAAAAACTGTGAGACATTTTTTCTTTTCCTACCACATTAACCCCCACCCTCATTGCATCTCCACTTCCTCATATCAGGGAGATCATGTGATAGTTGTCTTTCTCCAACTGACTTATTTTGCTAAGCATAATACACTCTAGTTCCATCCATGTCGTCGCAAATGGTAAGATTTCATTTCTTTTGATGGCTGCATAGCATTCCATTGTATATATATATACCACATCTTCTTTATCCATTCATCTGTTGATGGACCTCTAGGTTAAGGTGGTAGGAAAAGAAAAAATCAAACAAGATGGGAACGGGAGGGAGACAAACCAAAAGAGACTCTTAATGTCATAAAACAAACTGAGTGGGGTGGGGGGGAGAGGATGGTGGGGTTACATTATATGTTTAAATTAAAAAGCTTGGGACGCCTGGGTGGCTCAGTTGGTTAAGCAGCTGCCTTCGGCTCAGGTTATGATCCCAGCGTCCTGGGATCGAGTCCCACATCGGGCTCCTTGCTTGGCAGGGAGCCTGCTTCTCCCTCTGCCTCTGCCTGCCACTCTGTCTGCCTGTGCTCACTCTCTCTCTCTAATAAATAAATAAAAAATCTTTAAATTAAAAAGCTTAAAGAAAAAGAAACTCAGCACCAAAAAAAACAAAAAAAAAAAAACCTGTGAGACAAATTTAGTAAAATTTCAGGAAAATCAATATACAAAAATCTGTTGCATCTGTAGAGTCTCCAACTCTTGGTTTCGCTCAGGTCATGATCTCCAGGTTGTGGTCAAGCCCCATTTGGGGACTCTGCACTTAGGGGGAAGTCTGCCTGAGATTTTCTCTTTCCCTCTACCACTCCTCCCATTCATGCTCTCTTTCATTCTCTCCCTCTCTCACTCAAATAAATAAATAAAATTTTTAGAAACCTGTTGCATTTCTATATACAAACAACAAATCATATGAAAGAGAAATGAAGAAAGCAATCCCATTTACAGTAGTACGAAACATAATAAAATGTTGAGGGACTTGAGTGGCTCAGATAGTTAAGCATTTGCCTTTGGCTCAGGTCATGAACTCCAGGTCCTGGAATTGAGCCTCACATCAGCCTCCCAGCTCAGCAGGGAGTCTGCTTCTCCCTCTCCCTCTCCCCCTACTTGTGCTCTCTCTGTCTCTCAAATGAATAAATAAAATCTCTAAAAAATACATGTGTAATATATTAACCAAAAAGATAAAAGATCTATACACTGAAGATTATAGATAGACACTGATGGAAGAAACCAAAGACATTAAATGGAAAGATAACCGATGGTCTTGGAGTAGGAGAATTAGCACTGTTAAAACATCAACACTACCCAAAGCCATCTACAGATTCAACACAATTTCTAACAAAATCGCAATGGCACTTTTTATGGAATTAGAAAAATAATCCTAAAATTTATATGAAACCACAAAAGACCCCAAATACCCAAAGCTACTGTAAGGAAAAGAACAAAGCTGGAGACATCACATTTCCTGATTTCAAAATATGTTACAAAGCTACAGTAATCAAAACAGTATGTGGTACTGGCATAGAAACAGACAAATGGACCAATGGAACAGAATACAGAGCCCAAAAATAAAACCATGCATATATGGTCAACTAATCTTTGACAAGAGTACCAAGAACACAGAATGGTGATGGACAGTCTGTCCAATAAATGGTGCTGGAAAAAAAAGATATCCACATGCCAAAAAAATGAAATAGTTTTAAAGACTTAAATATAATATCTGAAATCATAAAATTTCTAGAAGAAAACATAAAGAGAAAGCTCCTTCACACTGCACTGACCTTGGCAATAAGTTTTGGATATGACACCAAAACCTTAGGCAAAAATAGACAAATGGAATTATATTAAACTAAAAGGCTTCTATGAAGCAAAGGGAACAATCAGAAATGAAAAGGCAACCTACAGAATGGGAGAAAGTATTTGTAAACCATGTTTCTGATAAAGAGTTAATATCCAAAATGTATATGGAACTCATACAACCAAATAGCAGCAAAAAATCAAATAATATGATTTAAAAATAGGCAAACAGAACCTGAATAAATATTTTTCCAAAGAAGACATAACAAAAGACCAATAGTTACATGACAAGATGCTCAACTTCACTAATCATCAGGGAAATGCAAATCAAACTCACAGTGAAATATCACCACACCCTTGTTAGGAGAGCTATTATCAAAAAGACAAAAGCTAACAAATATTGGCAAGGTCATGGAAAAAAGGGAACTCTTCAGCAATATTGATAGGAATGTAAATTGGTGTAGCTATTACAGAAAACATTATGAAAATTCCTCAATAAAACAAATTTAAAATGAAACTACCCTATGATCCAGCAATACCATTTCTGGGTACAAATATCCAAATAAAATAAAATCAGTGTCTCCATAAGGTATCTGGACTCCTATATTCACTGTAGCATTATTCACAATAGCAAAGATACAGAAACATGCTGTGCACTTTAAATATACACAATTTCGTCAATTATTTCTCATGTGGCTTGGGAATAAAGAAAAATATAGATATATAAAACAAAATCCCCAGATAAAATTATCACTTAACATTAAGAAATTAAAGTAGTTTAAGATTAAATTATGTTGGGGCACCTGGGTGGCTCAGTGGGTTAAAGCCTCTGCCTTCAGCTCAGGTCATGATCCCAGGGTCCTGGGATGGAGCCCTGTGTCGGGCTCTCTGCTCAGCAGGGAGCCTGTTTCCCTTCCTCTCTCTATGCCTGCCTCTCTGCCTACTTGTGATCTCTGTCTGTCAAATAAACAAATAAAATCTTTTTAAAAAAAAGATTAAATTATATTTATCATTACTGATGACAGAAAAGATGTCGCAACAAGTATCTCCTTTATGCATTATTATGGAAAGTTTCACACATAAAGTAGAGAGAATCATATAATAAATCCATTAGCAACTTCCATAATTATTTATTCATAGACAATCTTCTTTCCACTACATTTATTTTTCAGTTAAAACTATTGCATGACTCAGAGGTCCAAGATGGCAGAGGAATAGGAGACCTAAATTTCATCTGTTCCCAGGCATTCAGCTAGATGGCTATCAAACCATTCTGAACACGTACAAACTCAATAGGAGATCAAAGAAAAGATTAGCAGCAATTACATGAACAGAAAAATGACCACTTTCTGGAAGGTAAGACGTACTTAGAGTGAATCTGGGGCAATATATGGGAAGACAGACCATGAGGGGAAGGGAGCCTCCATTAGCTAGATATATAATGATAGAGCAGCAGAGCACAAAGTTGGAACTTTCAGAAGTCTGCTCCACTGAAGGACATCTCTCCAGTGGCAAAGCAGGGGTGAACCCTCGCTGGGACAGTGTGGTCTCAGGGCTCTCGGGGTCACAGAAAGTCTAAGGGGGCCTGAGTGTGGCAGAGCTCCCAGGTATCAGAGCAGAGAAGCCAGTCACAACTAATGAGCAGAGAGTGGGTTGCCAGCTCAGATTTGCCATAAACTATGATCTGCAGCATCACTAGGCCACTACTCTTTGAGCAGGGACCCAAAAAGCAGCAGATCTGGGGAGACTCCCCTTCCTTCCCCGGGAGGAGGAGCACAGGAGCACACCACAGGAGCCTACCTCAGGAATCTGCTGGGTTTGGAGACTCCAAACGGGGTCATGTGCCTAAGATAGAAATGCTCAGTCACAGGCCAGGTGAATACAGAGTGCAGCCGGAGACCAGGGAGACAGGAGTGATTCACTGTTTTTCCCTGAGGGCTTACTGAGGAGAGGGGCCAAGCACTCAGCTCCAGAGCCAGAGATTGGGAGGCCACCATTTTCATTCTCATCCTTTAAAGCTGCACAAAAAGCCTTCAGAGAACAAAAGCCACATATAGCTAACCAGAGCAGATTACTTAGCCTGGTCCCTCACAGTGCAATTCCACCTGGGGAAAAGACACCTGAGAATTAATGCAACAGGTCCCTCCCCCAGTAGATCAGCAAGAACATCCAGCCAAGACCAAGTTTACTGATCAATGAGAGCTGCAAAACTCAAGCCCTCGAGGAATATAGCACATAGAATTCATGGTTTGTTTTTTTTTTCCATGGTTCTTTAGTCTTTCAAAGTTAATTTTTTTCATTTTCTTTATTTTTTTAATTTTCTATTTCTTTTTCTTTAATTTTTCTTTCCTTTTTCTTAAAATTTTATTTATTTATTTGAGAGAGAGAGAGAGAATGAGATAGAGAGAGAGCATAAGAGGAGGAAGGTCAGAGGGAGAAGCAGACTCCCTGCTGAGCAGGGAGCCTGATGTGGGACCTGATCCCAGGACTCCAGGATCATGACCTGAGCCAAAGGCAGTTGCTTAACCAACTGAGCCACCCAGGTGCCCCTTTTCTTTCCTTTTTCAACCAACTTTTTATTAATTCCTTTTTTAAAATGTTTTTAAATTTTCATTTTTACAGTCATATTCTGTCCCTTCATTGTATTTAACTTTATTTTGTGTGTGTGTGTGTGTGTGTGTGTGTATACATATATATATATAAACATATGTATGTATATGTTTTTCTTTCTTTAAAAATTTGGGATGCAGATTCATATAACAGACCAAAATATACCCTAAATCTAGTGTATGGATTTGTTCTATTCACCTGCCTGATCACATCATCTCCTTTTTATTTTTTAATCTTTCTCCTTTCTGTTTTCAATCAACTTATCAATTCCTTTTTTAAAATCTTTTTTAATTTTCATTTTATAGTCATAGTCCATCCCTTCATCATATTTACCCTTATTTTTGTATACATGTAAGTTTTCCTTTCCTTAAAATTTTGGGTGACAGTTTCTTCTAATAGACCAAAATACAGGCACAATCTAGTGTGTGGCTCTGTTCTATTCACCAGCCTGGTCATGTTCTTTTTCCCCATCCCACCTCTAGTTTTGGGTCTTCTCTGATTAATTTAGCAAATATTTTTGTGGGGTCAATGTTACCCTTTTAGCATTTTGTTCTCTCATTCATCTAATCTTCTCTCGACAAAATGACAAAATGTAAAAACTCACCTCAAAAAATCAACTGCCAGAGACCTAATCAATATGGACATTAGTAAGATGTTGGAACTAGAGTTCAGAATAACTATTATAAAGATGCTGGCTGGGCTTGAAAAAAGCACAGAAGATACTAGAAAATCCCTTTCTGGAGAACTAAAATCTAACCAAGTTGAAATCAAAAAAGCTTTTAATGAGGTGCAATAAAAAAAAAAAATGGAGGCTCCCAAGATGGCGGAGAAGTAGGAGGCTGAGACGACATCAGCCAGCAGGAGATCAGCTAGATAGCCTATCAAACCATTCCGAACACCTACAAATCCAACAGGAGATCGAAGAGAAGAAAAACAACAATTCTAGAAACAGAAAATCGACCACTTTCTGAAAGGTAGGACCAGCAGAGAAGTGAATCCAAGGCGACAGGAAGATAGACCACAGGGGGAGGGGCCGGCTCCCGGCAAGCGGCGGAGCACAAAATCAGGACTTTTAAAAGTCAGCTCCACGGAGGGACATCGCTCCAGAGGCTAAACTGGGGTGAAGACCTCACGGGGACAGCGTGGACTCAGGTCCCACGGGGTCACAGAAGGATCGGGGGTGTCTGAGTGTCGCAGAGCTCACAGGTATAAGAGCGGGGAAGCCGGCTGCGGAGACAGAGCCGAGATGGTCTGTGACACAGACCGGTGCTCTGTGGCACGGGCCGGTGCTCTGTGCGAGGGGTCCCCACAAGATCCGGGGAGACTCCGACCTGGGAGAGCTCAGGGATCTACGGGGTTCGGAGACTCCAGGTGGGACTCTGCCAGAGACAGAGACACTTGGTCACAGGCTGGGTGAGCTCGGAGCGCTCCCAGAAGCCAGTGAGACGGGACTGATTACGCACGATTTTCTCTGAGCGCGGTCTGCGGGCGCGCGCAGTCTGCGGGCGCGCGCAGTCTGCGGGCGCG
>ML104022.1:40258-57169 GCA_003697995.1 Taxidea taxus jeffersonii | reverse complement strand
AGATGAAGTAGAGGTGCATGGGTGGCTTAGTTGGTTAAGCCTCCAACTCTCGATTTCAGCTCAGGTCATGATCTCAAGGTGGTGATTATCATGCCCAGTGTGGGGCTCTGGGCTAAGCATGGAGCCTGCTTAAGATTTTTTGCCCTACCCCCCCAACTCTTAAGAAACAAACAAAAAAAGGAAGATGAGGTAATTTACCTAATAAATTACCCCTAAAACTCCCAGCTCTTACCCCAAAGGAAGATAATCTTGCCTGAAATAACCCTTACTTTGTGCTAATTATCCTGCCCTGTTTCTGCCTATAAAATCCTTTCATTTTGTACAACTCTAGAGTTCCCCTCTACCTGCTAGATGAGATGCTGCCTTATTCATGAATTAGTTAATAAAGCCAATTCGATCTTTAAAATTTATTGGGCTGAATGTGTGTTATTTAACACTCCTGTTCATTTCAAAGAGTGTAGATAAAGAAAAGTTCTGAGTGGCTAATGACTAATTCTTTAACAAAGAATTTACTGAACAATAAAAAGTTTAATTATTTTGTAGTTGTTCTGAATTATTTTGTTCATAATATTTATATCTATATGATTTTATTAAAATTATTGTTTTAATTAGAAACTTATTTTATAAAATAAAAATATAAATACAAATATTTTATTACACACTTTATTACAATTTATATATATATGTAACACCATCTGGTAAATAATGTATAATATTTAGAAAGTGCAAAAGTTACTTATTATTAACTTTTGTCTCTTATATTCCAAATAGGATGAGAAAATGTGAAGTCTATACTTTCAAATGTGAAGATAAAATAAATGTACTTAATGATTAGTTTAGATAAGCAAATAATATCATACTTACTGCTTAATCATTGATTCCATCTTAAAGGATCTCATATTCTCTATTGTATAATATTTTAAATTATAAATTATATTTTATATAATTTTAAATTTTAAAATTATTTTATTTTAAATTATAAAAATACTATTGTTATCCTCTATTAAGCTACAAAAATAATATTCTAAAAAATATTCTACAAATAACTAATGTAATATGATCACACCAAATTCAGAATTTACTGATAAAAGCTACTTATAGAAAGAAATGAATTCCTTTCATCATTTGTGGCTCTCTACCATAGGTTCTATGTAGCTAATTTGAAGCTAAATTCTATAAACTTGTTTCATTAAATTGTTATCAATTATGATATTTTCTGAAATTATTAACATTATGGGGATATGAAAAACTAGAACTAGTCAAAACTTTTAATGGAGTTAAGTCATTTTATAATAACCATAAGCTCAGCACAGTACCTCTTGATAATGTGGATTTTTATATTTAAGTTCTTACGGTGTCAGGGAACTCTCAGTGGAAGTCCCGTAACTCTACAATCTGTACCTCCTTCCCAATCCATTTCCCAAAAAACGTAATATCTGATTCCAGATACTTGGCTCTACCTCTTGTCCGCGATTCCACTCCTACCAATTTGGACATGATTCAAATCTATGCTTTTCCACATGAATCTCACTTTAATTTTCTGCAAATTATAGTATAGGATTTCTTGAATATTAAACCAACTCTATGCCGCTCTGCCTCAGAATCTTGCTCTGGACACAAATACACAGCTGATCCTCTTAAATCCTGCTCAAAGACATATACAGTTTTATGCCTGAGGAAGGACATGCTCTTGATTTTCTGTAGCAGATATTCTTGAACTAATAGACCTTAAAACAATAATCTGGGCCTAAAGATGTTATAGTGGGGGAGGTATTAACTAAATCTAGTTCAGAGAAATAAAGCCACATCACAAAATGCCATGGAGAGAGCTGGAGATTCTGAGAGTTTCCATTATAAAATATTTTAAAATATTTTTACTTTACTTTGTTGTGTTCCCTATATAACAAACAGTAACCTGAGACCTAATCTGGCCCCTTGTATGTTTTGGCAAATAAAATTTTATCAGAGTACATACTTGCTTCACTTATTTACTGTAGTCTGTGGCTGCTTTTGTGACAAAGGCATAGTTGAGTTGTTCTTTTATTATTATTATTATTTTGTTTATTTTTATTGAGTTGTTCTTATAGACACCTTATCTATCTTATTCCCAGGGCCATTTTCATGAGCATGTGACCACAGCAGTCTGCCACTCAGGGTCCACACACAGAAAGGCTTGCATTTGAAGTTTGATTTTGTGTAATCAGAGTCTTGAAATTCTTGAAAAATTTGCCTTTGAATTATTGTTTTGTGGAGTCTGTTTGTGTCCCAGAGAAGGGCAAGGTGGTGACCTTATAGCCTAGGCTGGCAGTTCCACAATGCATTTGGTAGGTGACTAGGCAGGGGCTTCTAACCCATCCCATCCAGGTATAGAGAACTTACAGCCTTGGGTTTGAAGTCTCAGGGGATCACACTTTTGCATCAGTTGGAGTGGAGGGTCTCTAGGTTGGAAAAATCATTTCCTCACCTCTAGCAGAGGCCCAATATTTTCATTTTTCACTAAGCCCTACAAATTATGTAGCTGTACCTGTTTTTCTCCTAGACTGTCAAAAATACAGCTATGACTCTCAATGACTTCTTCCTGATCAGGAATAACCTCAGACAAAAGTGGATTCAGATTCCAGACCTAACCTCTATCCGCGTATCTTCCACAGCATCTCAAACTTATCCTACTTTGCTACTTTCTGTTGTTTTTCAAAAGATTGCTTTTACATTTTAGGGAACTCTTTCAGTGGCCCTAAATAAAAGGGTCCTAACATTGTGAGAAGTAAAATTCTGTTAAGTATAAATTTAAGAATTTGTATCGTTCTCTTAAGTCATTAAAACATTTTAACAGCTGATTTCTTTTCAAATCATCTAATAATTACATTTCATATAAAAGAAAAATTAGCTTGATGATTAGCATTACCTTAAATAATTTTAATTGCAATTTTCTTTTTAAACTTTATGTGAAGTATAAATGTAGTAGGTAACATTTAAAGGTCGGCAGACTTTCTCATATATCCGAAATAAAACCATACACACAGATGATGCTGAAGAAATAGTCTGAAATTTTAAATTTATTAATCACATGCAGACACATTCTGACAACTTAATTTATTTAACACTCTAAAAGTGTTGGATAGAATCTAGGAGATTGTTAAGTGTCATATAAATTGGAAATTAGGGGTTCTTTCTCATAATGGGTTCAAACATTTTTTTTAATTTAAATTATTCCCAAACTGCAATAACTAATATAATTATCTTTTGTATGTTACCTAACATTGAAAATAAAAGCAGTAGCCAAAATTCCTGAGCATGTATATTCATAAGATACAGAATAGTCAGGATGTCTGAGCTACAAATTTAATACAGACAAAGACCTCTCAATTGTAAGGTGCTTATTTAAGGAAATGAAACCAGGTATTGAGGAAGCTACACTAATAAAAACATTTCCATGGGGTTTTTTTGTTTGTTTGTTTTAAACAAAGAATTAACTCAAACCAGCCCTTTGGCTTGGGAAGTGTAAGAGAATTAGAATCTCATCTGAATTTGTATAATGCAAGTGAGGACACAGCTCTACTGAAGACATTCTGACAGGAATCACTAGAAAAATATAATCATTCCTATAGTCCTACCTTCCCCAAATGATTATTTGATAGGTATTTTTTACTAAATGAATTCATCTGAAACAATATATACGTAGTATGAAAGGGATTCAGTAATCAAAAATAGTTTAGAAATGTCACTGTAGGCAATAAAAAGCAAGAGAAAAACATTTCTTTGAGGTGCTTTTCATGGAATACTGGATAGATCATAATGTTTTGCTCTATGAAGAGAAACTTTAAACTAGTACAGAATCACGAAAGCTAAGTGATGAATGGAAGCCTATCTAAAACAAGAATTTGGACTAGACTCATGTCAGTGATTTTGTTTAAAATGAGGCCAGGGATTTCAATATTTTATATCTTGAAATGATACTAAACTGTTGTGAAAAATCATATTAATGGAGACATGGTTTACCTATAAGTTTTTGCAGCATTTGATTGATAAAAATTCACCTATTTCCTTCATTAATTAGACTATGCATCAGAAATCTTGCTTTTAAAAGCAAATTAAACAAAACAAAAATCTCTCAAACATCATAATCAGCATTTATGAGTTAATAATAATGAATTATGTATAGTTGACTTCTGTCAATGGATTAGCTCAGGTGATATTCTCTGCCTTTGAAAAACTGATAATATCCAAATCTCAAACTGAATTTTATATTTAGTTTATATTAAAAAACATATAAGTTAATCAAAATACATAAACCTTTGAAAAATATATGTTGATGGAAAGGTACCTACCCTTTTCTTCCCCACATGATTCGGCATCCAAAGGGTGTTCAGCAAAATCTTTGTCCCCGAACTACGAATTATTTTACCATTGCATTTTTGAACGTGCAATTCAACAATCCCTTTCCCAAACTTACATCCTCTTAACTCCATTTATTTCTCAGCCGACCTAAAATCAGCCAAGATATGCCCCCTTTCCTTTGGGGATCCTTCCCTAACTCATCTTGTTTGTGTGAATGCATTTCCTCCACACTCCATTACAACTTCCACAGCTTTGCCACATAATGTCATATTTTCCTATTTGTCCATCTGTCTTCCTTAGTAACTACTGTGCTCTTTTCATCTTCTCTGACCTCTTCACCATATTCTCTCTGGGACTTAACTCAGTACCTGACCTGGCCTATTGGTGTTTCTCAATTAGCTATTGAACAAATGTATGAAATTCCTAGTTAAAATAGCAATCTCCTACCTAAAAGATTGTGAAGTGGGTAAGAGTTGACTGTTACCTAATTTATAAAATGGTATAAAGGCTAAATACAGAAAGCAATATAAGCTGGAAAGAAACATAAGACTTTAAAGACAACTCAGAGAGCACTATAGTCAAACTTGGAAATATTCCAGTTTTGTCCAGTGTCAGTCCTGATCTTGGCAAATATGTCACATTAAAGCTCTCTAATTTGCACACTTACACATTAATATGTTGTTTTCCATGTCTGCTTGGTTGTAAAAATATTGATTTTCATTTCTAACTTTGCAAAAAGCAAAATGAAACAAAACAAAAAAGATTAAGTTCAAATTGCATCTAGTGTAATTATATTCCAAAGACAGGTACAAAGCAAATTTCAGAGCGCTAGCCCAAGATAGTCATCAGACAATAGAATTTGATGTTTATAGTCACTATCAATCAAAAGTAATAAAAGTAATTTCTGACTGAATAGTAAAATTTATGTTTTCATTATCTTTATGGTACACCTAAAACGACCATGAAATAAACTAATTCATTTTACTTTATGGAATAAACTGAATTTATTTCACACACCATCACTAGCAATTCCACTTTAATAGATTTATAAATTGCTAAATAACATTCCTGAAAATGTATTCAGAAATAAATTTACCACCTAAGGTTTTATTTCTTCTCTTATCTTGCCATGTCATTATTGCTTAAATGTTTTATTATCTGTTTATTTTGTAAAAGTCTTTAATAATATGTTAATTTATATCAATTAACAATATATTTCCCATTCTCATAATTAACTAAAAAACAAATGATGTCTATATATTTAATTTTTAGTTTAGTTAAAATTACATATGATATATTTATTAAAGGACCTACATTATAATTTACAGTAGTTAACCTTTGAACTTGTGACTATCTACAGAAGCTGTTCAAATAGTTCCTATTTGATCTTAAAATATTAATATCACATTGTTGTCTTGCCAACTTTTATTAAACTGATAACTATTTCATATTTTTGTAATTAGTTTGTGTAAAACATTTTTAATTGAGAAAATCTCTATACTGCAATGTTATAATAAAATAGCTATAATAAAATAAAAATAACTATAGTAAAATATAAAGTTTCTGAAAAAATCTTAGTAATACCAATCCCTTTGGCATTACACATTTCAATACTATCAAAATTTCCTTTTACTATCTAATTGTTTAAAAGATTTTATTTATTTGACAGAGAGAGATACAGCGAGAGAGGGAACACAAGCAGGGGGAGTGGGAGAGGGAGAGCATGCTTCCCACAGAGCAGGGAGCCAGATGAGGGGCTCCATGCCGGACTCCATGCAGGGCTGGATGTAGGACTGGGTTGGGGCTCAATCCCAGGACCCCAGGATCATGACTGCAGACACTTAATGACTAAACCACCCAGACACCCCACTATCTCTCTAATTTTATCAGGTATTTCTTAACCTATTTTGGCAAAATTCATTTGAGGCTACTGATATATTGATCTTTTATATTCTTACTCTATTTTTATATGAATTCTGTATAACTTAATAAATATAAATCCTAAAGAGTGTTTTAAATTTGTGTCTAATATTACATAGGCTTAATTAAGAAATTGGGAAGATGATTTGGATAATGAAAGCAAAATAGAAACAGTACATTTTAGTACTATATATTACCAATATGTGGTATCAATAAAGGCCATATATCTGTCTTCTATTCACCAAGACCTGTTTTGGAATCAATCCTAAGAGAGTTTAGTTGCTAAAAGTATACAGATAGAACTATGGACTATGAGAAGCAAACTGAGGATTTTGGAAGGGAGGGATAGTGGGAGGGTGAGCCTGTTGCTGGGTATTAAGGAGGGCATGTATTGCATGGAGCAGTCACTGGGTGTGGTGCATAAACAGTGAATCTTGGAACACTGGAAAAAAAAAAAAAGAACAGGTCTCATGATGAATGGTGGTAAGGTCCCAAAGTAATTTATAACAAGAATCAAAATATCCAGATTTAGCACAAAGAATGGGACTGAAAGAGATTATCTTTCTATTTGACCACAAGATGCACTGGCCAGTCATTCTTTTTTGAAAATGCATCATGCTGGCCTATATTTGAGGAACAGATGGAAGATAATTCTAGAGATGTCAAATCTAGGTTAGACTATTACTGTGTTTTGCTCCATAATTCTAGAAAAGCCATAATTTCCCTATACCAAATTATCCTTATGTATAGTTAAGGATCTTCCAATTCTACAAATGTCATAATTCTTCAAAATCTGTTAAGGAACATCAAAATCTAGTATTAAACAAAGTCCAGAATATTTGAAATAGAGTAAAGGGGAAAGGAGTAAAAAATAAAAAACCTGGGCATAAAAACAATCTTTTCCCTTTCCAGCTACTCCAAAGATTTTCCACTGAACTACTGGGTCACATTTTCTATGGATATGAAAATGAAGGCCATGTTTTCACTCCAAGATTAGGCTGTAAGGCATTTTGTGTATATAGTTTTTCACCTCTGCACCTTATTATCTAATTCCCAAACAGAGGAATAACTCAATCACATTTTGCTGTTGACCAAACAAATCAGTGTTATGGTTTTAGTATGTTTTTAAAGTTTATTTATTTATCTGAAAGAGAGAGAAAGAGACAGAGAGAGAGCACAAACAGGAAGAACAGAGAGAGAGGGAGAGCTGGAATCTCAAGCAGACTCCCCACTAAAGGAGGAGCCCAACTCAGGGCTCAATCCCAGGACACCAAGATAACAACCTGAGCCAAAATCAAGAGTTGGATGCTTAACAGTCTGCACCACCCAGGCACCCTAGTTTTAGTATGTTTTATCGAATCAAACAAAGTATACATTTGAGCAATTTAAACACCATGTGTAATTACTTTGTGAAATTTATCTCCACATACTTTGATAGACAAAGTAGTTTTATGTTTTCTTCAATAATTGTTAAATTTATGATAATCCAAATTAATTTATCTAACTTTAAATATAATTTTAGCTTGCTCCTTTTGAGCTACATTGTTTTAAACAAAACAACTCTTTGAAATCTTTAAATTTTAAAAATCCTTTTTACAATCTCTAAAACATTTCAAACACTGGGATGGCATTTTATCAAATAACATCAAAGAATGCTTTTTCGTTTAATGTTTTACCAAATTATTTATAATAATAATATCCTATATTATATCTAAAGTAACCAAAAACTTTGAAAGATAAATTAAAATCTGTTTTCAGTATAATTCTTCCAAAGATATTATTAATCACTACCATAACGCTTTTGATAATCATAGGAAATTATAACATGTATATGTTCGTAGGCCCCAAAAAATATGTTAGACTCTTCTTCTTTGTGTCACTGGTTTTATAATTTTTACTTTAGGGGTGTGTGTGTATTTAAACAAAACATTTTACCCATTATATAGAGGATACTATTCAACATGCACTGAAAGTTATAATTCTTTATCTCTGTCACATTTCTGAATTCCAACAATCTGAAAACCTACATATGGCAAAAGGGCATAAAATGAATATATATGTGGTTATATATATATAAAAGGGCATAGAGGTGCCTGGGTGGCTCAGGGGGTTAAAGCCTCTGCCTTTGGCTCAGGTCATGATCTCAGGACCCTGAGATTGAGCCCCTCATTGGGCTATCTGTTCAGCAGGGAGCCTGCTTCCTCCTCTCTCTCTGTCTGCCTCCCTGCCTACTTGTGATCTCTGTCAAATAAATGAATAAAATCTTTTTAAAAAAGCATAATGAATATGTATGTGTATATATATACACATACACACACACTTTTATATATATATGAAACTTTTTATATATATATAAAACTTTGGGTCCACTATCTAGTTCTTTCTGATTTGGGGTATGCATTCTTGATATTGTATTTTTCAAAGCTTCCAAGTGATTCTAAATACAGCCAAATTTTAGAAGCACAGGTCTAGCATGGTATTCAAGCCTGAAGATTCTTCTTAAAAAATCTATTAGCCCTTGTGGGTATTATTATTATTATTATTATTATTATTATTTTATAACTATCTCTCAGTTGGATGGTTGATAAATTTAGAACATTTATAATATTCTCAGATTAGAAGTTGTTTTTACTGTGGGATTCACTGTTATTCTTGTAGACAATATTAATCAAAAACGTTTGAGAACCTACCTACAGCATCAATATTCTTTGCTGTTAGGGTCGCTGATCACCTTCTGCCACCTTAAGCATGGATTTTTCCACAGGCAAGTTTGAGCCAAGAAGCAGCTTAGATTCCTACCCACAGGTAAAGATTATTTATAACTATACATTGGACATTTTAATGTAAATTGTATTATTAACACTGTAGAGTCTATAATCCAAAGTTTGCATAGGCAAACTATTCCCATTCACCAATAAACCTTTAATGTTCCCAACTAACTGAAGAGTTTTCTGGATTCACTATTTTATTCTTGTTCACAGTTTCCTTTATCAGTTTATTCTTCAAGTATCTCTAGCATATGCCCCTCTCCTTATTTTGTCACTGAGTCCATATCTTCATTATTTCTTACTTCTTGATCCAAATGTTACCTCCCAGCTGCATCACACTCATGCAAATTGTTTTGTATTTCTAAATGTATAATGGTGTGAATTAAATGATTATGTTTTTGATATATTCAAAAATAATGTAAGTTTTAAAGCCATTTTGAACATTGGTGTTCAAAATGTTTTGGAAATTATTTACCTTTCAAATATTTAATCTAGAAAGAAACTTTGGATGGCATCTTGGAACTGTGTGGGATTATGCATAAGATTTCAAAATACTTTTGGAGGTTAGAAATGCAAAAACAATAAAAGATCTCTAATTCTATCTTAAATCTACTAAAATGCATGTTTTTGTAATCTTCAAAGTGCTAATTCATACCATAAATATTATTTACTATTTTCATCTTATTTTAATAGTTGTATTGATACATACATGAAATTCATCCTTTTGAAGAATACAATTCAGTGGTCTTAAATATACCACAACGTTGAGCTACCATCAGCACTATCTAATCCAGATCAGTTTTATCACTGAAAAAGTCATTCTGTTATTTCAGATTGATACTATTAAAATAGAAACAGAAACTTCTTAGTTTTCTCCTCAAAGTACCTTGCTTTACCAAGCATTAGTAAACAGAATTTTATAAATGTACTGGTACCATTTTCATAGAAAATAATTTCTCAAATTATTTATGAAAATAGCCATGCAAAATGGAGGTTTTTTACATAAATACTTCAAATTGCCCGGGTTTTCTAACCAAAATTTCTCCTCATATTTTCTCTATGCTTTTCTTTTCTTTTTCCTATTTTTAAATTTTTTAGTAGTATTTTTTATTAACATATAATGTATTATTTGCCCCAGGGGTACAGGTCTGTGTATCGTCAGGCTTACACACTTCACAGCACTCAACATAGTGTATACCCTCCCCAATGTCCATAACCCAATTCTATTCTTTTCTAAGGCATATTAAATTCTTCCAGAAAATACACAAAAAATAATATACATCTGCATGCATGTTTAATTTTTTAATTTATTTTTTATTTTTTCAATATTTTATTTATTTGCAAAGAGAAAATGAGCAGTGGGGAGGGGCAAAGGTAAAGAGAGAGATAAAGAGAGAGAGAGAGAGAAACAGAATTCCCCACAAGTTGGAAGCCCTACACATGGCTGGATCCTGGGTTCCAGGATACTAAGATTATGACCTAAGCTAAAGGCAGACACTTAATTACTGAACCACCTAGGCGCCCCAGAAGAAGCTATGCTTGTTCATTAGGCAATTTCTTTGGCATTCTGTATTTGTAACAAGTTCTCAATGAACATCAGAAATGAACAAGAGCTGTAAAAGTACGCTAGCAAGAGAAGAGAAAATGTTGAATCAGAATAAGGCAGCGTGACAGTACATCCCATAGTAGTATAAAGTATGACCCTTTGGGGGGGGGTCATAGCCAAAGACTTCAAAGAGAAAGAGTTAATATATTTTAATTATTGCCTGTAACGTAGTGCAGTACATTCCATTCTGTTGTCTAAAATTTTTACTGAATGTGAAGGCAAAATGAAAAGGATGAAATAACTGGAAGTACTGATATATTAAAAATATCCAAAATTCAGTAGATAATGGGAATCCTGAATTAAGCACACTATATGTCCTCACATCCCTACAGAAAGACTATCTGGAAATATTTAATTGGGGTGCTCAATCTCTCAATATATATACAGTTGAAGTTTGGGCCTATTTTATTTTAAATTTCAAGGGACAGAGAACTCTCAGCAGATATGACTTAAAGCATAATTTGAATGAAATGAGATGGAATAAATACTATGTTAATTAAGTTACTCTTATTTCTATAGTCAGTTATAAAATTTTCCTTTGGTAACTGTTAAAAATAAAATGTGTAGTGATTTTAACAATCCTCTGCATGAAGTAGAGTTTAAATACTTAACTTTGTAAAAATGTGATATTAATTCGCTAAGATTGCCAAGACAATTATGATATCTGTGGGTGGTTTGAAGCTTATGCTGATCGCTGATGCTTCATCAAGCTTAACAAAATAACACTGATTTTTGTTTGTTTGTTTGTTGTTATTGTTGTTTCTCTGAATGAATTATAAGCAAACGAACCATGTAGTACCACTATTTTGGCAACACTTATGAAAGTCTTACTATGTTAGTTCTGGAAAGACTTAAATATCTTTTAATCCACCTCCTTTATTTTTTGATAAAGAAACTGTGGTCTGGAGAATTTGAATAATTTGTTCAAGCATTACTATAAGAAGCCCTGGCTTGTGAGAGGGAATTGAATTTATGTCTCCAGCTTCCTGGTTTAATCCATACTCCTTTCATTACAGAATAGTGCCTAAGATTCAGTGGAAAAAAATACCAGTAATTCATTACTAACATTATCACCAGACAGAATTGAATCTATAAAATAGTACTGTAGTAATCTTATTTGGAAAATGCTTTATATCTCAGAAACTCAATAGAATATCCAATAAGTATTTATTCATTCATTCACTAAATGTATAAATTGTAGAGTATTTGTAGGAGAAAGGTTTTTTGCAAATTATGAGTATTTCAATTTTTTTGATAAATGTAATGATTAAAATGTCACCTACATTTTCACATATGCCTCAAAATTTATTTCTTATAGATCATTTGATTTTAGGAATACTTCATAAAGCACAAAGTATCTCTTTTTGAAATGTACAACAAAATGAAGACTATCTCAAAAAGTTAATTTCCTCTAAAGAAAATACTGTTTTTATTTTTTTTTTAATTTATTTATTTGTTAGAGAGAGAGAGCAAGCACAGGCAGACAGAGTGGCAGGCAGAGGCAGAGGGAGAAGCAGGCTCCCTGCCGAGCAAGGAGCCCGATGTGGGACTCGATCCCAGGACGCTGGGATCATGACCTGAGCCGAAGGCAGCCACTTAACCAACTGAGCCACCCAGGCATCCCGAAAATACTATTTTTAAATAGATGTCCATGATAACAGTGTATATGAGGAATATGGAAATTAAGTTAATACACACCATCTAAAATTGTGAATCAAATTCAAGCTTGGCAAATTAGAAAGAATAGATTATTTTAAAAATGACCTGCAGGTTTTAGATTATCATAGACTAGCACTGTAATCTTAAAACACCACTTAAGCTTTTGGGGTTTAAATTTCATCATTCCCCCAAAAGAGAGAATGACACATAATGACTCCAGAATTTTCTTCTTACCTAAACTTATATGACTTAATACATTAAAAAAGCATATCCACAGATTTACTTTAGAAATGAACAATCCACAGATTCACTTTAGCAATCTCATTTAAAGTAAGTGAACATTTACTTTAGAAATGACTGGATAGAGATGTGTGTGTGTGTGTGTGTGTGTGTGTGTGTGTGTGTGTATAAAATCTTTTCCAAAGTTAGTTTAAGATGCACACATGGAATAAATAATGATTTAGCATATGTTTTTAAAACAGTAAATGAAACAAAGTTGATTTTTTTTGTTCTTCTTATTTGTCTGTTTTTATTTTTACTTCTTTCACCCATATCTCCCACCACCCACTCCTGCCCCTGGCAACCACCAACCACCAATTCATTCTCAGTATCCATGAGCTAGGTTTCTTTGTTTTGTTTTTTCCTCTGGTTTTCTTTTTTATTTTTTCATGATTTCATATATATGAAAAGTTATATGGTATTTGTCTTTCTCTGATTTATTTCACTTACACTCAAGGTCCATCTGTGTTGTCCTAAATGGCAAAATGTCCTTATTTTTTATAGTTGACTAATAGTCCACTGAATAGATCTACCACAATTTCTTTATCCGTTCATCTATCAAAGAACACTTAGGTGGTTTCTATCTCTTGGCCTTTGTAAATAATGCAAGAATGAAAATGAGGGTGTGTATATAATTTCAAGTTAGTGTTTTCATTTTCTTCAGATAAGTATCAAGAAGTCGAATTACTGGATCACATGGTAGTTCTAAGACCAACTCTCATTTTCACCAACAGCTCACAGGGGTCCCTTTTCTCCACATCCTCAGGAATCTGTTCTTTTTCTAGCTCTTTTAGATGTAAATTTGGATTGTTTATGTGCTATTTGTTTCTTGAGGTAAGCATTTATCACTATGAACTTCCCTCTCAAAACTGCAATTGCTGTATTGAACAAATTTTGGTATAGTTCCAATTTTGCTGGACTCAAGGTATTTTTTTTTCTTTTGCTTTCTTCTTTAACCCATTGTTGTCCAGTAGCATGTTGTTTAAACTCCATATATTTGTCATTTTTCTAGTTTTCTTTATGCAATCTATTTCTAATTTCATACCACTGTAGTTCAAAGAGATGTTTGATATGACTTCAATTCTCTTCAGTTTTGTTAAGGCCTGCTTTGTGGCTTAATGCATAATCTATCCTGGAAAATGTTTGTTGTCCACTTGAGCAGAATGCATATTCTACTGATTTTTGATTGAATGTCCTATATCTTTTAGTGGAATGTTCTGTTAAGTCCATCTGGTCTAATGTGTCCTTTAAGACCTATGTTTTTGGGGCGCTTGGGTGGCTCAGTGGGTTAAAGCCGCTGCCTTCGGCTCGGGTCGTGATCCCAGCATCCTGGGATCAAGCCCCGCATCGGGCTCTCTGCTCTGTGGACAGCCTGCTTCCTCCTCTCTCTCTCTGCCTCTCTGCCTACTTGTGATCTCTGTCAGATAAATAAATAAAATCTTTAAAAAAAAAAAAGACCTATGTTTTCTTATTGATTTTCTGTCTGAATGATCTATCCATTGATGTGAGAGGGGTATTAAATTCCCTTACTGTTATTGTATTGCTGTCTGTTTTCTCCTTTAGGTCTTTTAATATTTGCTTCATATATGGGATGCCTGGGTGGCTCAGTTGGTTAAGCGGCTGCCTTCGGCTCAGGTCATGATCCCAGTGTCCTGGGATCGAGTCCCACATCGGGCTCCTTGCTCGGCAGGGAGCCTGCTTCTCCCTCTGCCTCTGCCTGTGCTCATTCTCTCTCTGACAAATAAATAAATAAAATTTTAAAAAAAATGTGCTTCATATATGTACGTGATCCTAGGTTGGGTGCATAAATATTTACCAGTTATATCCTCCTCCTGTTGGATTGATTCTTCTAACATTATGCAGCACCCAACTTTACCTTTTATTACACTCTTCGTTTTTAAGTCTATTTTGCCTGATGTAAAGTATAGCTATTCCAGTCCACTTTTTGTTTGTTTGTTTGTTTCCATTTGCATGGAACATCTTTTTTCATCCATTCACCTTCAGTCTCTGTGTGCCTTTGTATCTAAAGTGAGTCCCTTGTTGTCAGCTTAGTGACAAATCTTATTTTTTTATTCGCTTAGCCACTCTATGTCTTTTGACTAAAGAATTTAGTAAATAGAATAAATAGTAAGTAGAATACAATAAAGTGGAAGTATAAACACTTTAAACTTTAAATAGATGTTTCTTAAATATGTGTGTATGGATTAGCCAATATCCCATTTGAACTTTATAATTAGTGTGGAAAAAAGATAAGTAATAACCGCTATTCAATTATACACCATTTAAGATAAGGCCAAAGGATAGCTGCATGTTTTCCTATATTCTATTGAAACATTGCTTATTAAAAGGACCATTTAGGGGCACTAGGCTCAGTCAATTGAGCACTAGCTTTCAGCTCAGGTCATGTTCTTAGGACCCTGGGATCTAGCAGAACCCAGCATCCCATCTGGATCCCTACTCAGTGGGGAGCCTCCTTCTCCCTCTCCCACTGTCTGCCACTCTCCGTGCTTATGCACTCTTGCTCTCTCTCTCTCTAATAAATAAATATATAAAATCTTTAAAAATAAATAAATAAAATAAAATAAAAATAAAAGGACCATTTATTTAAGTTCTGGGAGACATATTTTTGTTTTATTTTGATATTTTCTATATAGTGAGGCCTCAGACTCAGTGAAGTTGTTAACTTCTAGATTTAGAACAAATTAAATTGAATCCTATTCAGTAAAAAAGACACCCCAGAAGGGGCATAATGTTCTACAGGGCTTTAACACTAACCTAGCTATCTTATTCTAATATTCTTTTTGAATATTATCCATAAATTTCTGGTCTGTCAAGTGATTTCAGAACTACCTAGCTGGTTCCCCCATTAATTAATGAATGGAATAAACTCTTTGATAAGTTAATGTTTTAAATTTTTGAATATTTATAGTTAGGAAAAATACAGACAATGACAACAACAGCAGCAACAAAGTTGAGCATGATCCTTCAATGGAAAAATTAGGTAAGATAATTTCTATGTGATCATATCTTCTAAGTTGCTTTTATTTTACATATGGCTCATCTGTTTTTTGTTTTCTAAAGAAGAGGTTGAGAAATAGTGTATATTGAAGACAATCTTTTCTCATTGTTGATCATATTTCTTAAGCTTGACAAAAGTTAGTTGATGATTCATCTCAAGAATACTGAGTTGGATAAATGTGGACAAAAACGTGATTTAGAGGAATTTGACTCAAAGTCATGAATCAAAAGAAATGAAATCTTGCCATTTGCAATGACATGGGTGGAACTAGAGGGTATTATGCTTAGCGAAATAAGTCAATCGGAGAAAGACAATTATCATATGATCTCCCTGATATGAAGAAGTGGAGATGCAATGGGGGCAGGGGTTAAGAGGGTAGGAAAAGAATAAATGAAACAAGATGGGATTGGGAGGGAGACAAACCAAAAGAGACTCTTAATGTCATAAAACAAACTGAGGGGGGCGGGGGGGAGGGGTGTCGGGAGAGGGTGGTGGAGTTACATTATATGTTTATAAAAAAAATAAAAAATAATAAAAAATGTTCACACAAAAAGTGGCAATAAATTGGCATGATGTTTTATAAATGACCTATGCAGAAAGCATGCTAAATTATGCTTAGCAAATAGTTTTTCCATACCCTTCAGTGACTTACTAGGGCCTTTTTTTGGGAACTCATCAGCAAGTCATTTTGAAGTTATCATGCTGTGATTAACTGCTGTGCCATTTCTCCCCTCAAAATTCATGAAAAATGCAGACTTGCTACCTATTTCACCCATTGTATGAGCTTTACAACTGATTTTATCATGGTCTCTCATGCTGGGTTTATAGATTGCTTGAGCTAGGGGTGAGAACTCCTGCTGATACTGTCACAGAGCAATCTAGTCAGGTTCTTCTAAGTGGATCTGTTAAAACTGTCAACAAGTAACAGCTGTTAACTTTGACGATAAACAGAGCTGGACTCTCTCCTTTAATATATCCAGAAGTGGAAGCTGAAAAATAAGGTCTCAATTGTGATAGGGAAGAGTTCTGTTTGTTTTGTTTCCATTCCTTTGATATTATTGTTGAGATTGCCCCTGGAAACTTAAGCCTCAGGAGTCGGGTCATCACTGCCTTTTATTTTATTTTTTTTTAAGATTTTATTTATTTATTTGTCAGAGAGGGAGAGAGAGCAAACAAGCACAGGCAGACAGAGTGGCAGGCAGAGGCAGAGGGAGAAGCAGGCTCCCCGCCGAGCAAGGAGCCCGATGTGGGACTCAATCCCAGGACGCTGGGATCATGACCTGAGCCGAAGGCAGCCGCCTAACCAACTGCGCCACCCAGGC
>ML104022.1:0-40158 GCA_003697995.1 Taxidea taxus jeffersonii | reverse complement strand
GGAGCCCGATGTGGGACTCAATCCCAGGACGCTGGGATCATGACCTGAGCCGAAGGCAGCCGCCTAACCAACTGAGCCACCCAGGCGTCCCTCATCACTACCTTATAATATGAATGTCTTCAATAGGCTACTAGAAGGTAATTGAAGATGTTCAGAATGTACTTTTTACTCGTTTCTTTGCTTCTTTCTTAAAGAAATATGCTTTGGAGACAACATATTTTAAGGAACCAATTACACACATACAGTTGATTCTCATCTGCAGCAGTTATGTTTTATGAAACTGCCACAAACACTGCTTTAATAAATACTGAGAAACGTTCTTGGTGGGGAGTTTATATATATAGGTTATAAAGCTTAAAAAATCCTAGATTATAATAGATTTTATATTATAAATCCTAAAAACAGCTCATCCTATTAGATTCTAATTTCTTTATTTTATAAGAGAAAATGAGTTTCCAAAGTATTAAACTTGCCTGAGGTTGCCCCACTAAGAGGTACCAAGATTGGGATTCATACCCTATCCAGTGGTCTAAACCAGAGCTCCTTGTACCACACAGAGCTGCTGCCCCTATATCTCCCTCCTCTGGTCATCTCTGTATGAGAACTGAAATAAGAAGACATAGTGGCACCTTGTTCAGTTGTTCAGCTTCGGCTGGGAACATGCATGTTGGGCTGCTCATTTTGTCACTGCTCTACGCATCTCTGCAAATGACCATGAAAACACAACAAGTATTGATATGGGGTTACAAATAAACTTTAGCAAGTAGGTGAATTTGCAAATGAGGAATCTGCAAATAATGAGGATTAACTATAGTCTGTCTAGATGGTCCAGAAAAAAAATATATATACATACACTAATAGCAGCAACTCTGAAATAGTATCATTTGTCTTCCTAGAATGTGAATTACCCAAGGTCAGGGAAGATGCCATATGAAACTCTGGACACAGTGTCTATCACAGTGATGGCTACATTGTCTATAATTCAATTTAAAATTCTGCAACATGGACAGCAGAGTGTGTTGGGGGGTGCGGTATGAGAGAGAGACAGAGAGTTCTATTCTACATCATATGGCAGTGCTATAACTGAGAATACAAAATCCAGGTTTGCTTGGATAGCATTTTATAAACTCAAATTAAATCCCATAATCCAAATGTGTTTATTACAAGTGTTGTGGGTATTTTTAGTTCTATTAAACATCAGTTTGTTAATTAACATGATAAATAGCAATAATTTTTTTGTGAGATAAGTAGAGTTCAAAGCACACTAATACACTAGAGATACTCTATCAGCAAAACTGGTTTTCATTAACAAGTTTTTATAACGGTCCCTTAGATTTAGGATTTCGACTGGTTTTATGTACAGCTGCACATCAGAGTATTTTTTTGCCTGGATCTGAATGGAACTTTAGGTAATTCCTACCTTTAAAACAGTGTTAATAATTCAAATATATATTTCAGACAAATTGATATCAAGATACATAAAAGGAGAAATTTTGGGAATTTTTTAGCTTTGCATTTGGTTCATCAACTCCAAAACATTTTATATAACACTCTTCTGAAGGGCAAAAGTTTTGTTTTTATTTTCTAAAAAGTCATATTTTTATAAGTTTATAACCTTGGGATCATATTTTTAAAACATTTGTCAAAATTATCAAAGTGTAAAAATTACAAATTAAAATTTCAGAAAATTATTAAAAGAGAGGTTGTGGTAGAGAAAAAGGAGCTGGATGAAGGAATAAAAGCAGGCTAAAAATTTTATCATCTATGGGAAGAGGTTGAGATATAGCATAACTCTATACATTATTGGAAGAAAAGACAGTATTGAAGATGACTTTGCGTGTGTGTGTGTGTGTGTGTATGCGTGTTTGAGTGTGAGTGACAGAGTGTATGTGTGTCCTATCCTCATGTTGAGATTTTAACAAAACTACTCCATAACACTGCTGCCTCAGCATCCTTTTTGTGTGGCCAAGATACCTGCAGGGTCCTTGAACTGATCCTAGCTCCTTCCAAGATCACATGCCCTAGAAAACAGCTCACAGATTCACAAGCAAATATAAGTTCCTATATGACCCTCTCAAAGATCCTTGTGATAATCAGTCTTCCCCACTTTCCAGTGCCTTCCCCTTGTATGTCCCAAAGCTTGCCCAAACCCCGTTTTGTTTTGTTTTCATTTCAATTGACAAATATGGCTTTAGCCTGGGAATCCCAAAGCACTCCACCTATGGACCCTAATAAAAGTGTGCTTTAGGTCCTGCAACATTCTCTGTACCTGTACCATGACTTGACCTCCTTATGTGGCCATTCAAGGTCTACTTTGCACATCTTCAGGACCTACGATTAAAAGACCTCTATAAGACCACTTCAACATTATTTTTTAAAGTTTTTATGTCTATTCCAAGTTTTTTTTTAATCATATAAATCTAGAAATGTCTTTAAAAATGCCTTGAAATTTAGACTGGGGTTCCATATAGATCAATGAGGGGAGAACTGATATTTAAAGAATTTGAGTATTTCAATCCATATACATGGTGGACAAATAATTTAGGTCTTTTTTAATTTCTCTAAGCAATATTACATAGTTTTCAGTGAAGAGCTTGGCCTTTTCTGGTATTTATTCTTATGTATTTTGTTTAATACTGATGTAAATAGATATTTTTGCATGCTACTCAAATCTTATTTGACTCCACAAATAAAACAAAGACAAATACAATTAATGTTTGGACAAACAAATTAATAAGCCTATCATCAAATATTTATTACAGTAACTAGGAAAAAAGGCAGTTAGTTAGTGGTTAAACACTATCACACTGATACATGTAGAAATGCTTTAATGACTCAAAAACATTGAGTTTACATTTAATGTTACTGTAAATAAATATTCAAATTTTATTTTCTAATGGTTCCCTACTAGTATATAGAAATAAAAACAATTTTTATATATTGATTTTGTATCTCATGACCTTGTTAATTTTACTTACCATATCTAAGTTGTTTTCTAGATTATTCATGATATTTTAGCAAACAATCAGCAGGTTCAAATAAAGGCAAAACTTTATTTCACTATTTCCTAAAATTTGACTTTTTAAAATATTTTTCTTTATTGTAGTAGATACAACATCTAGTGCAATGCTGAATAATAGTGCCAATAGATATTCTTGCTTTACTCTCAATCTTAGCTGGAAAACATTCACTAATTTATCACTGAATGTGATATTAGAGTTTAGTTCTACTAGTCCAACCACTAATCTAGTTCCAAATAAATAATATTAGAGCAACATCTGAAAAATTACAATTGTCCCTAATACTTCAACTGTGCCTCAGAACAAGTCTCAATAATATGTATAGGACTCAGCAATCGCACTACTGGGTATTTACCCTAAAGATACAAATGTAGTGATCCAAAGGGGGGACATGCACCTGAGTGTTTATAACAGCAATGTCCACAATAGCCAAACTATGGAAAGAACCTAGATGTCCTTCAACAGATGAATGGATAAAGAAAAAGTGATAGATAGATAGATAGAAAGATAGATATAGATAAAAACAGAATACTGTGCAGCCATCAAAAAGACAAAATGAAATCTTGCCATTTGCAATGACAATGGATGGAACTAGATGGTATTATGCTAACTGAAATAAGTGAATCAGAGAAAGACAAGTATCATATGATCTCTCTGATGTGAGGAATTTGGAGGCAGGGCAGGGGGTCATATGGGAGGGTAAGGAGGGAAAAAATGAAACAGGATGGGATCAGGAGGGAGAGAAACCATAAGGGAGTCTTAATCTCAGGAAACAAACTGAGTGTTGCTGGGGCATGTCAGGGAAGGGATAGGGTGGCTGGGTTATGGAAAATGGGGAGGGTATGTGCTATGGTGAGTGCTGTGAATTGTGTAAGACTGATGATTCACAGACCTGTACCCCGGAAACAAATAATACATCATATGTTAAAAAAAAACAATAATAATAAAAATATATATAGGAGTCATTAAAAATGATTACTCATAAAAATAAATTCACAGTGCCTATCATTCAATCCAAATTACCAATCATGCAAAGAAATAGGAAAATAAAGCCCAAAATCATTATTGATAACAATCAAGAAATGATCCACACAGATACAAAAAACATAATAGTTAAGGACAGTAAGAGTTTATAGCTATATTTCTCATATTCAGAAGTCTAAAGGAAAGATTGGATGATAAAAAGACTATGGTAAAACTCAGTAAGTGTTCAGAGAATAAAATTTAAGGAGGAACTGATTTTCAGACTTGGGCAAGAGCAGGATCAGCCCTTGAAAGTGAATTCACCTTTAAGCTTTGCACTCTTGGTACCTTACTTACTCCTTAGACCTTCACTAACTCTGGGGTTCATGCAGAGCGATCCCCACAAATACATATGCCTGAGAGTGAGTGCCTCCTTTGCTATTGACTGTTTTACTCCCAAATAAGAACTCTGTATGTCAGGGTTTTTTGTTTTGTTTTTTTTTTTTATTAAAGATTTTTATTTATTTATTTATTTATTTATTTATTTATTTATTTATTAGAGAGAGAGAGAGAGGGAGCGAGCACAGGCAGACAGAGAGGCAGGCAGAGGCAGAGGGAGAAGCAGGCTCCCTGCCAAGCAAGGAGCCCGATGCGGGACTCGATCCCAGGACGCTGGGATCATGACCTGAGCCGAAGGCAGCCGCTTAACCAACTGAGCCACCCAAGCGTCCCTATGTCAGGGTTTTTAACTAAAGTAGAAATAAAAGTTATGCCAATAATTATACAAAGGCTGAGGTAGAGCCTTCTGTGGTCACTTTTCTAAAATCAATACCATACCCAATGTTATAAATGTCTCTTCCTTCTTTACTCAAACATTTTGGGGTATCTGTTAGAAAAAGAATGATAGAAAACATTCTGGGTGAACACATTAGTCACTAGGTTTTCTGACTTTCTCTTTTGCTGCCAAAAAGGGCACTGGGTAGAGGCAATATGATCAGCCAGAAAGAACAAAGACCTTCATACTGAGTTCCTGATTCTTAAGAGGTACAGAAGTTAGATCTCACCTCATTTTCCATGCCTCAGAGTTGTAGTTGTAGATGGTAGGCAAGAGTGTTAGAGGGTGGCTTGCTTGGGACTATCGCACATTAGGGTCAAAAGAAGTATATGACACAGCACCATTCCCTAGACAGGATGCTTGGAGGGGTCAGACCTGTGAGGCCTGTTGGAGGCAGAACTCAGCCATTCCATGTCTATAGATGATTAGTTGAATCCACTATGAAAAGCGAAACAACACCAGCATGAGCAGACATGGAATATCTTTGGGAAGAGGAGCAATGAAGTACATGCCTAAAACACAATCCAAACAGCAAGAGGCAGGGCTACTCTCTTAAAGGGGTAGTTGAAGGGTATACAAGTAGAGCCTTTAATAACATATGATACTGATGTTTTAAAATAAATGGGACTGTATCCTGAAAAACAGAAAAAAAGACTATTTTAATATCTAAGTGTCTAAAAAGTTATGAAACCAAATGACATTTTATAAGGAGAGTCCAATGAATTTCAGTAGAGCATACTCATATCGCTTTTTGAAAAAGAAATTGAAATTATTCAGTCAAATATAGGCTTTATAAATGAAAACAGGAAATAATACTATTTTAAGTGCTTATTATTAAGATTTTTAAACTATTTCTGTATTTTAGAGTGGAAAATAATATTTGAATTTGGGGCACTGTCTTCTTTGCTGTGAGTGACTACTCCTGCCTCAGTTATTCAAACAGATGTCTTTGGGACTTCAAATAGACCAAAATATTAGTTTCTGCTTCATTGTTTTATTTAGATCAGTTTAATGGCATCTATTTAGAATTAGCATCACGATAAACATCATAATCAAATGTTACATGTGAAAGCTTTGTTACTAGTTTCAAGACAGAAGCTAATATACAGTGTACATAAGTTATATGTATATGAAATTTAAGTCAAGTTTTAAAAATATAAGCTTTTTTTTCAATTTCAGCAGGAAATCACAGGTAGTAATTATTTTCTTCTAAGTCAGTTACATCATGTCAAACTTACAAAGATTGTTCTGTTTTTATGCTTTTTCTTAAGTGAGCAAAATTGCCTCACAATGGAGTAGTCATTATTCCTAATGTAAAAATTTTGACAAATAAAGAACTAACCCAAGGGCAATAATAATCTCAGTAAAAATCTTTAAAGGGTCATAAGTATTTTAAATCAAATCTCATTATATAAAATGGCTTCAGTTATCAGAGAAGTAGCTAACCAGGGAATTGACAGGTCAAACAATATTCTTCTTAAAATAGATTGTGAAATTTCATAATAACAGTTTTTATTTAAAATATTATTTTGAATATTATCTTGATACTGCTTATTTAATAATAATATGTATGTCAATGTGTCTTTGAATACAACATCTTAAATAATACTGTAAATTCCTTAAACATAGGAAGGATAATAGGTGTCTAGATTATGCTGATGCTATGATGTCCAAAGATTACAAAATAAGATCTTCTCACAATTAAACTTATATATGTATATAACTTATACATATAAAAACTTATACATATATAAGAGCTTATAGAAAAAACAAGTTTGGAAAAATAGGTCATATATAAAATTATTTTAAACACTTAAATATATCTATATTTACTAATAATCAATTATATATTAAAGAAAATATAAATATTTTACATGTTATTTATTCCTTAGTTGCACTGTGGTTTATTTATATTAATATTCAGATACTGACAATATTTTTTCATGATCCACAATCTCTAATACTGGCACTGATAACAGCTTTAACAGAGAAAGGAGATATTTTCAGCTTAAAGATTCATGTGAACCTTTATTTTTCATATTTTAAAGGATTTTCACATTCAGATTAGTCAACATTTCATCCTAAAAATGGGGACTTTGGTAAGCTAATTAACTATTGCTTAAAGAACATGACAGATGTTCACATGAAATAGAAAGTTTTTTTCCCCATAATGACTGAGTACCTTCTAAGATTTCATTGTACCCATTTATCATCCTGATATATTAGGCAACTCTTATCTGAAAGTTTTCTCTTAATGTGTAATTATGAAGTAGATTCACCTGTTATTTTGATTGTTCTTAGAACAATATAGAAGAGTTGGCTTAATTAATACATCCTGAAGATTGACTCATATAGAAGAATGTGTTCCCTTGAAGAAAATTTTGAAATATTAGAACTGATGATCTTGCCAGTTAATAAGGTTGCTATATAATGCATCAATTTTCAGTGTGTCCTTTGTTGGCATTTTTCTGCAGTTTCTATCCTGTCTGTGGCATAGGAATGCCTTCTCACATGTTCTTTGGTAAGAAAAGGCAATTCTCACTTAGATATGGAGCCTAAAAATCCAATATCCAATGCTTGATGCCAGGAAGTTTCATTTTGTTCATGTCTTTTCCATACTTTCAAAAAATGTGTTTCATATTTTCCCCAAATCCCCAGTAGATGGTCTCTTCTTCTATGTCACAGAGAAGATAGAAACCAACAGATGATATACCATCAATTTCCTGCCACCAAAGACCAATAATCCCTCATCTCCTCATGCATCTTTATTATAGTTGAAGAACTATCCTCTGAATCAATCCCAAGTTCTCATTCTGCCTTAGTAACATCACTTTGCCAAAAATTCTTGCTCTTTTCCATCCTCAACATTTAAACATGCTCATGTCTCTCTTATATCTTTGCATTTCCTGTTTTGACCTCATATTTCAACGATAGTTCTCTTTTTTACTTCATGTTTGAATATCTTGAAAGAGTCTTCTTATTTACCATCTGCTTCTCTTCACAGCTGCTCAAACAATTTGGCACTTTTCATGCCAATGCCATTTTTACCTTTCTGCTCTAATTCAATGCTTATTTATTATTAACTGATCTTTCTACAACATTCCCTCCATTGTTCATGCACTTTGTTGCGGATGTTTTGTTTTGTTTTGTTTTTAAGATTTTATTTATTTATTTGACAGACAGAGATCACAAGTAGGCAGAGAGACAGGCAGAGAGAGAGGAGGAAGCAGGCTCTCTGCAGAGCAGAGAGCCTGATGTGGGGCTCTATCCCAAGACCCTGGGATCATGATCTGAGCTGAAGGCAGAGGCTTTAACCCACTGAGCCACCCAGGTGCCCTGTGAATGTTCTGTTATCTGCCAAGACACATTCTCCTGAATTTCTCCTACTAATCTTCCTGCTACTTCTCACTTAGCATTTCTAGGCTTCACTTTATCCAGCTCTTTTTTAAATATTGAGTTTTCCTAGATTTAGATCCTATCCCACTGTTGTTCTCATTTGACAAATTTACTTTGGGTGATCTTGCTTACTCCCACGACTTCAATTATTATCCATATATTTTTATGACTATGAATTCTAATTCTCCAACATAAATTTTATTTCTAAATTCCTGATGACTATAATTAATTGCCTCCTGAAAAGCCCTACTTGCTCGAATTGCAGGTATTTGCAGTTCACCATCTCCAAATATCATAAAGTAGCCTTCAATATATAAAGCAAAATAAATGACCATCCAGAAAACTGAAAAATCAAAATGGTAATGGAAAATTTTTATAGCAGAACAGGATTAAGATGATTTTCCAAGTTTGATTTAAAAAGCATAAAAATATGCTCTAGTTCCATCACATGAGCTCCCTGATATGAGGAAGTGGAGATGCAACAGGGGTGGGAGTTAAGGTGGTAGGAAAAGTAAAAATGAAACAAGATGGGATCGGGAGGGAGACAAACCAAAAGAGACTCTTAATGTCATAAAACAAACTGAGGGAGACAAACCAAAAGAGACTCTTAATGTCATAAAACAAACTGAGGGAGACAAACCAAAAGAGACTCTTAATGTCATAAAACAACCCAAGAGGGGTTGGGAGAGGGTGGTGGGGTTACATTATATGTTTAAATAAAGCTTAAATAAAAAAAAAAGAAAGAAAGAAAGAAAAAAAGGCATAAAAATATTACAAACTTAAAGGGGAATTGATTATATATTCAGAGAAGGAAGGAGAAAATCACATATAAAAATTGTATTTTATGTAAAAATAAAAACCATAGAATTTGCTCATAAGAAATTTAAAAGCAACAACAAAAACCCAAGTGATCATTTTCAAAATAAACTGAACCAGTAGTTTCATATTTTATGTCTCATAAAATAATATCATAGTCGTAAATATCATTTTTACCTAAGTTTTCCGATTGTCAGGGATATGCTCTAACTCATTTTTATATTGCATAAACTTGATTCTAAAAGTAATGAGGACAGTATAAGAAAATTTAAAAACTAAATGACACTTACTGATTCAAAATTCTAAAAAAAATATATAAATCCAAGAGAATAAAGCAAAATAGATGATCACAAAATAGGTTTGGGTCAACAATACTGACCTGGTTTAACACCGGAAAATTATTTTTTTCTCTTATTACATATTTGATTTGCAAACTTCCAAAAAATTAAAGATTTGTGGTTAAAAACATCTCTCTTATATCCTTCCAGCTTTAGGAAGCTGTTCTTACTAATAGGACTTTTTAGCAGGCCTGTTTTCTTCCCTGTCATTTTTTCTTTCCATTTGTACTGAGGCATAATTGAGGAAAAAGCTTTCTTTTTGATGCAAAATAATATCAGTATTACTATAAAGGCAAGGCATTTAGAGTTTAGCATCTATTAAATAATATATAATTCTATATGTTATATGTGTAAATCTGGGTAATCTAGGAATAGAAGGGAAATCACTTAACTGGATAAAGTTTATCTGCAAGAATCCAACAGCAATATGACTTTACATGTGAAATATTTCAAAAGGTAACATTAAATCATGAATAATATAACAGAAACTGCTACCATCACTTCACTTCAAACTTTTATTTCACGACCAATCCAATTATAAAGAGAATGAGAGAATAAAGTTTTGAGGACTATCAAGAAGGTGAGCTTATGATATGATCCTCTATTTTAAATACCAAGGAAGTAAATATATGTATGTGTGCATATATATATGCACATATATGCATATATATGCACATATATATAGTATTATAGTGTATATATACATATATAGTATTATAGATTATAGGTAAAGGACTTTAGCTAGTATTCTTGGTACAATTCAATATGCTAAGACCAATTGCCTTTCTACACATCAAGAAGAGCTGGATAGTAGAAATTTTCACATTCTTGAGAAGAATGTATAAATACAAATGTGTATAAGACTTTTATGGAAAAATAAAAACTAAGGTAAACAGTAAAGAAACCTACATTAATGGAAATATATGCACACTAAAAGATTGGAAGACTCAGTATATTGAAGATAAAAATGATCTTTAAGGGGCACCTGGGTGGCTCAGTGGGTTAAGCCTCTGCCTTCAGCTCAGGTCATGATCTCAGGGTCCTGGGATTGAGCCCAGCATCGGGCTCTCTGCTCAGTAGGGAGCCTGCTTCCTTCTCTCTCTCTCTGCCTGCCTCTCTGCCTACTTCTGATCTCTCTCTGTCAAATAAACTAAAAATTAGGAAAAAATTATTAAAAAAATGATCTTTAAGGTGATATATCGATTCTAAAAAATTCCAATAAAATTTTCAACAGGCATTTTGTAATATTTGAGAAGCAGGTAATGAAATATAAATGGAAAGGCAAACACTCAAGATTAGAAAAAATGAATGATTTAAAAAAAATACATTACCTGAGATGAACAAGGAAAATCTGCCCCAGCAAATATCAAAACATTAAAAAAAAAAAAAAAGCTATGTATGTAAGATACTGTGATATTACTTCAGGAGTTCCTTTTTATTTTTATTTTTTTTAAAGATTTTATTTATTTGACAGAGATCACAAGTGATCTTGACCTGAGCTGAAGGCAGAGGCCTAACCCACTGAGCCACCCAGGCGCCCCAGGAGTTCCTTTTTAAAGAACTAGGAACAGAACATAGCTCTAATTACTGAATGAATATGAAGGGCAGATTAGTAGGAAAAATACAGAATATTTAATAAGTCATGCTGGGGTGACTGTGTATCCACACAGATATAAAATGATATAGAACTCTTTCAGATTCAAAAATAGATTCTTGATAAATTAAATATGTACATGTTAAATACAGTAAGTTAAAAATCTTTTAAAGTATAGGTCTTGGTTCTAGATAACATAATATTTCTTTAAAATATGCAATGCCCAAAAAGAATAAGAAAAAAAAGTTGTTACATTGAGATGCATAAAAATCAAGGCACAGCTAGAGAAAATTAAATGGCAGTTGTCAAATTGGTAGAAGATACTTTTTTACTCACATGTGACCAATGGGAGTGGGGAAGAGAAATTATATTTATTTTAATTTATTTAGTCATATATGTGGGAAATAAGGAAATTTATAAATAAATCTATCTATCATCATCATCTATCCCCTATTAGCTTTAAATTTAAAACACAAAATTATGGAAAATTGGAAAAGTACATGAATAGACACTTCAAAAATGGTATCCATGTATGGTCCATAAAAATTAAAATCTGCATTTTTTTCCGGGGAACTCATAACTACTGTTTTGGTAGGTGTTAGCAACACAGTGGACAATTAATCCAATAAGCTGAGGAGACAAGTTTGTGTGAGCCCTTGAAGATCTGAGTTGTATGAGTGCCAGGAACACACTGACACACATACAACTTAGGTCTTATGGTTGTTTTAACATAGGCATGAAAGATCAAGAAATTAGATTCAAATCCTACACATTTAGTTTGGCTTTTCTAACAACAGAAGCTCATTATAAATTTAAGAGTATAAACATTTAACCTTCTATGGGATTTTCTTGCATATTATTCATGCTTGTCATTAAAAAAGCAAATATACTGCAACATATTTCATTTTCCTTTTGTCATTCAGCATTCAGCTGACTGATTGAACTGTTTATTTCTATGTCTCTCAAATAACTTTCTAAGGATATATAAATAAGTCTAGTACAGTAAATTATACCTTCAGTTTCTCTTATACTAGACTAGCTGGATTACATTTTCATCAAATATGGCTGTCATATAACCATGACAAGCTCAATCTTGACTAATCAGAATTTGGGGGTCACTATACTTTTGATTATATATGTTGTTTCTTGTTGTGCCTTCTTTCACATACTTAAACACAAGAAGTATATATACTAAATGTTTATGTCCAAGACTCATGTTGAAGTTACAGGCCCCAAAGTGAGTGAAATTGGAGATAGGGCCTGTGAGAAGATGATAAAAGCTAAATAAGGTCATAAGGTTGAGGCCCCTAATCCAATAGGGCTGGTGCCCTTGTGATAAGGGGAAGAAACACCAGAGGTCTCTCTGTCATGTGAGGACACAGTGAAAAGGAGGCCATCTAGAAACAAGAAGAGTCCTCACTAGGCACAGAATTAGCTGACACCTTGATCCTGAACTTCCCAGCATCTAGATTTGTGAAAAATAACTTCCTATTACTTAAGATATCCAACCTATGATATTTTATGATAGCCCAAGCAGAAAAATATAGTGACTACATGCTTGTTTTTCTTTCTTCTTCTTTTTTAAGATTTTATTTATTTATTTGAGAGAGAGAACAGGAGTAGGGAGAGAGGCAAGGGAGAGGGAGAAGCAGACTTGCTATTGAGCAGGGAGCCCCATGTGGGGCTCAATCCCAGGACTCTGGGATCATGATCTGATCAGAAGACAGACACTTAACAGCCTTGGCCACCCAGGGGCCCCATGAGTACTTAATTTTTTAAAAAAAGGAATAGGTCAGTTATAGTCATCTATAGAAAGATATAACTTACAGTCATTCTAGTAATAAATAAATAAAATAAAAATAAGACAAATGAAATAAAATAAATAAATAAATAAATAAATAAATAAAATGAAAAAAAAAAAAGAAATAAAAATAAGACAACAGTATATGCATTAGAAACTTCCCCAAGTACAATTTTAGTAGGGAAAAGCAGGGAATGGAAAACAGTGTGTTGATATTTGTACAGAAAATTAATACATATATTCATAATACGTCCCTGGAAGGATATGCAAAAATGGTTCCTGTCTCCAGGGAGAGAATCTGCATAGTCAAGAGACAAAGAAGGGAGAAATTCTCATTCTCTACTCTTCTCTAACTTTTATTTATTTTTCATGTGAATGTAGAGTTCACTCAAAAAGGTAAAGCTACATAAAATTGAAAGGATTTTTTGGTATTGACACAACCATGTAAATGTTACACATAGCTAGACTATGACATTTTACAAGTAAGACAGAATATGTTTAATTCAATAACTTCATCTCACAGACATAAAGCATATGTATCTAACTTTCATAGGTCCTGGAGAATCAAGCACACTAGTAAATCTGTATCCTCAGGAAAAAAACAGCCTAATAGAACTAATAGAAGGTTATTCAAAAGCCAACAAGTAGGGACGCCTGGGTGGCTCAGTTGGTTAAGCGGCTGCCTTCGGCTCAGGTCATGATCCCAGCGTCCTGGGATCGAGTCCCACATCGGGCTCCTTGCTCAGCAGGGAGCCTGCTTCTCCCTCTGCCTCTGCCTACCACTCTGTCTGCCTGAGCTCGTGCTCTCTCTCTCTCTCTAATAAATAAATATCTTTAAAAAAAAAAAGCCAACAAGTAAATCGCAATATTAATTCAGGAGATGTGAAATATATGTAGGAAGACTTTAAATACTCTATTTGGGAAAAAATATTAGTATGGAATAAAAATGAATTAGACCCCAAAGAAAACCATAAATATTAAATACACAATCAATGCAGTTGCTTAAAATATGGCTGAGGATGCACTTATTAAAGATTTAGTATCCAAACAAAACTTGTTGTGTCTATTAACTGTACTAGTCTGAGGTCAATGGAATTTATGGAAAAAAATATAAAAGTCATTAAAAGACATAAGATTTAAGATGATGAATGTAAGAAATCCTCTTTTCTTTGAAAGCCTAATTTTATAAAATTTTTTAAATGAAACCATATAGTGGTAGGAAAATTTTTAGACAAATAGTGTTTCTAAAGTCTTCACATTGTATTCTCTAAAGCAATAAAATAAAATCTGATACTGTTCTGCTGTTTGAATGTTATAGTTTTGTATAAAACTAAAGCTAAACGTGACAGTCCCTACAAAAATGTGTAACAAATGATCAAATACAAATTTAACCTTGATTCCATTACATTATATAGAGCTACTATTTCAAATTAATACAGATAATGCACTAATCAGAAATTTATAGTGTTAAATATTTTACCCTAAGATTTTAAATGTCACGTGTCTCCCCATAGAGATATTAGAGACCATTTTTATCCTGAAGTAAGCCTGAACTACAGATAATATATTAATATCCCAATATTTCAACCTGTAAGCATTAAAATGTCATCTAAGGAATTTTGTGGTTAAATATAATTGAACATATTTTAATCTTTTCAATTGCAATGGATAATTTTGGTACTTTATTCCAAATTTTTAAAAAGTGAATTTTTCATGATAGATTATTTAAGGAATTATCTGTCAACATAATTAGAAATTAATATATGTTATTAATAGCTTAATCAAAAGGATAGTAAATTGATATGGGACTTCTTTGCAAGTTCACTGTGGACTTAATCAACAGTATTTCATTTAGCCACTGCCTTCTCCCACCACATATATATAAATACAAATATATATATGCATATATATTTGTCATTAAAAAAGCAAACATACTGCAATATATTTCATTTTATTCATTTTATTTCATTTCATTCTACACATACATATATATATGTATATATATATGTATAGAACAGATCATGTGAACTAGGACTGACTCAGGAAGAGTTTTAGGGACATGTGATTGAAAAGGCACTATAGAAGGAAAGACATTAAAGGAGAATTTCTGAGTTTACAGCAATTTTTTTACTACAAGCTACTTGCAACTCAATCAATTCAAACAAAAATCAAGGCCATATTAGTCCTGTTTCTATGCAATCAAAAAATAATAAATAAAGATCTTTAAACTGCATTGGCCAGAAGTAGTCTTAGTAGGTATCAGAAATGTCAGAGTAAAGATCTGCCAAGGAAAGATAATAATTACTAATGTGCGATGTTAGATGTGCCAGTCAATGAAGGAAATATCGATGTTGTTTCACAAAGCTTTCTTGGAATCCTTAATGTTATTGTTAATTACTTTGCATAAATTCTATGAACTTGATTCTTTAGGGATGCTCCTATTAACCAAAATTATTACTTTTTATTTATACAAGTAAATAACAAATATTTTCACTTAGACAAAAGACTTGTATATATTATGCTCTTATTAGCAAAGTTAGTAAATGTTAAAATATTAAAAATAAGATAAATATATAAAAGGTCTTTTTTTAATTTTTATTTTTTTTAATTTAAGCTTTTTTTAATTTAAACATATAATGTAACCCCACCACCCTCTCCCAACCCCTCTCCCCCCTACCTGCCTCAGTTTGTTTTATGACATTAAGAGTCTCTTTTGGTTTGTCTCCCTCCCGATCCCATCTTGTTTCATTTTTTCTTTTCCTACCACCTTAACCCCCACCCCATTGCATCTCCACTTCCTCATATCAGGGAGATCATGTGATAGTTGTCTTTCTCCAGTTGACTTATTTCGCTAAGCATAATATGCTATAGTTCCATCCATGTCATCGCAAATGGTAAGATTTCATTTCTTTTGATGGCTGCATAGTATTCCATTGTATATATATACCACCTCTTCTTTATCCATTCATCTGTTGATGGACATCTAGGTTCTTTCCATAACTTGGCTATTGTGGACATTGCTGTTATAAACATTCGGGTACACGTGCCCCTTTGGGTCACTACGTTTGTATCTTTAGGGTAAATATCCAGTAGTGCAATTGCTGGGTCATAAGGTAGCTCTATTTTCAATTTTTTGAGGAACCTCCATGCTGTTTTCCAGAGTGGTTGCACCAGCTTGCATTCCCACCAACAGTGTAGGAGGGTTCCCCTTTCTCCACATCCTCGCCAGCATCTGTCATTTCCTGACTTGTTCATTTTAGCCATTCTGACTGGTGTGAGGTGGTATCTCATTGTGGCTTTGATTTGTATTTCCCTGATGCCCAGTGATGTGGAGCCCTTTTTCATGTGTCTGTTGGCCATCTGGATGTCTTCTTTGCAGAAATATCTGTTCATGTCCTCTGCCCATTTCTTGATTGGATTATTTGTTCTTTGGGTGTTGAGTTTACTAAGTTATTTATAGATTTGGATACTAGCTATTTATCTGTTGCTGTGTCCCACAGATTTTGGACCGTTGTGTTTTCATTATCATTTGTTTCCATGGTTTTTTTTTTTTCAATTCTTCTTTAATTTCCTGGTTGACCCATTCATTCTTTAGAAGGATGCTGTTGAGTCTCCATGTATTTGTGCTCTTTCCAAATTTCCTCTTGTGATTGAGTTCTAGCTTCAGAACATTGTGGTCTCAAAATATGCAGGGAATGATCCCAATCTTTTGATACCTGTTGAGACCTGATTTATGACCCAGGATGTGATCTATTCTGGAGAATGTTCCATGGGCACTAGAGAAGAATGTGTATTCTGTTGCTTTGGGATGGAATGTTCTGAATATATCTGTGATATCCATCTGGTCCAGTGTGTCACTGAGGACCTTTATTTCCTTGTTGATCTTTTGCTTGGATGATCTGTCCATTTCAGTGAGGGGTGTGTTAAAGTCTCCTACTATTATTGTATTCTTGTCAATGTGTTTCTTTGATTTTGTTATTAATTGGTTTATATAGTTGGCTGCTCCCATGTTAGGGGCATAGATATTTAAAATTGTTAGATCTTCTTATTGGACAGACCCTTATATCAAAGGTCTTTTATTAGCCAAACAAACTAGTCATATCTCTATTATTATGTAAATGGTATTTTAATGCACTATTTGCTTCCTTTGGTGATTTTTTTCATAAGTCTTTCAAAATCTAAAAGCTTGAGGATACTTGATCTTTTACTAGTATTTCAATGGAATGTAGCTATGAAATTACTTTACTTGTACAAATACTTCATTATCTCACAGACTCGTGGAATTACATATTAACACACTGCTAATAATGCCTACCAGGGAACTTAATAAACAGCACCTCAGTTTTAAGATTCTCCAATAAATTTTTAAATTCTCCTTCAGCAGTTTATAGAGCTTGGGCAGCTTAGATTTCAAAGAATAAAAAACAAATTTTATGTTAACTGTATTCATTTTTGCATACCAATTTGTGCCATGGGAATGTGCAAAACTAATCTCACTTTAAACTGAGAAAGCTAATGATACTTCTCTGTCATTGAAAAGAATACTAAAAATGTGGGGGGTAAGGATAGGTTGGCTAGGTGATGGACATTGGGGAGGGTATGGTGAGTGCTGTGAAGTGTGTAAGCCTGATGATTCACAGACCTGCACCCCTGAAGCAAATAATACATTATATGTTAAGTTAAAAAAAGATATGAAAAAAAAAAGAATACTAAAAATGATCTTCCTCCACCCTCAACAAATGCAAACACAGTCTTCTAGCACCATCAACACACAAGCATGATTATTGTAGAAAGAAAGAACTCCATTTAGACTATTCCAACAAAGTGATTTGTCATACTTGGAATATCACAACCAAGTAATTTGGAAGACTCCTGTACAAACAAAGCAGATTACATCTGGGATAGATGGAAGAGAAAGACATCTATGAAATTTTACACTTATTTGATGGACAATTTCTCTCTCTCTCTCTCTCTCTCTTTTTGCTTTTTGAGTATGCAATTATGTAAAAATGTGTACTCCTGCTATTCAACTTGGACACTCCAATTATAATAACAACAGCTAATATGACGACAGTATACTACTTCATTTAAACATAATAGTGGCTAAAGGACTATATTATTGATCCCCATGTTAGAGTTACAAAAATGAAAGAATACTGAGTTTACATAGCTTTTAAAAAAAAATCTATCTATCTATCTATCTATCATCTATCTATTTATTTGAGAGAGAACAGAAGTAGGGGGTGGGGGAGAGGGGTAGGACCCTGAGATCATGATCCGAGCCAAAGTCAGATGCTTAACCAACTGAACGACCTAGGCACCCTGTTTACATAGCTTTTAAGTGACAAAAAAAAAAAAAAAAAGAATCTAAGGTCTCTAACTCAAAAGTGATTGCTTAATTGTTATGGCATACTATCTACAATCCTTTTTATTCTTGTTTGCTTCATTTTCTAGAGGAAAATCTAGGCTAAAGTACTCTAAATGTAAAGCGGAGGCTCAAATATATTCATTTTAACATTATTTTCTCTTATACTAATTTGCCATAAGAGCATTCTATAAAGGAGTATTAAATATGAAAGTTTAAGGGATAGTTTACATTTGTGATATATTTATGTCATAATTGCAGTAAGGCCACTACTATGCTTTTCCTTCAGTATAGATTATTTTCTACTAATGGTCAGTGCTTGTCTGCTGTGTCACTGTCAGCTAATGGATTCAAAAATCACAAGAAAAAAGGCAATTCTGGTGTAGTGCTCACCTATAAAGCCTCATTAGTTCCTTGACTGCTGTCTCGCTTGAATAACTTTGGAGTCCTATTTACATTAACCTCTCCATGATTTAAAATTAATAACCACACACAAAAAATGTGGACCTTCAAATGCCAAAAAAATCAATGACCGGGGCACCTGGGTGGCTCAGTGGGTTGAAGCCTCTGCCTTCAGCTCAGGTTGTGATCCCAGGGTCCTGGGATCAAGCCCCACATCGGGCTCTCTGCTCAGCGGGGAGCCTGATTCCCTTCCTCTCTCTGCCTGCCTCTCTGCCTACTTGTGATCTCTGTCTGTCAAATAAAATCTTAAAAAAAAAAAAAAATCAATGACCAATATATTAATAACATGAACCCACTGCTGTAATGGTCTTAAGCAGTCACTCTGTTCAATAATTAATGCAATTGGGTTTTACTATTCTTGTCTTTAACTGAAGGAGTTACTGTTAAGATACAAGTAGCTTTCTATTCATAGTCAATGATGTAAGTTCATAGTACTATATTTGGTTTTATGTTTTACACAAAAGATAATTTTGATGGATTATTAATATCTTGTGAGTCTGTTACTTAGAAGAAAAGTATAATTTCAGATGGCAGAAGGTAGAAATGGGGCATAAAATTTCTTAACCTTGCTTACATACTAAAAGTAGGTGTATTTCAGCCAGGTGTGTCAAATAGAGAAGAGAATAACAGAGGAGCACCAGCCACTTCTGTTGACTACTCAGTCTCTAATTAGCTAATGTGGACTTAAATGACTCTCATGATATCTCTGCATTACAGCCCTACCACCTGGAATATAAGGTGATGGTTTGAGATCTTTGGTTCATTACTAGAATAATTTGCCCCCATGGGACATCTGGCAAGACATCCTTTTGGTATCACAGAAGGGCTGGTGTGGGGTGGGGTGGGAACCACTCACGTCTAATAGGTAAAGGCCAAAGATGCTGCTAAAGGATCCACACTACTCAGGATAGCCTCACACAAAAAAAGAATTATCCAGTCTGCTGTTCTGAGATTGAGAGACTCTGGGTTAGATTTGTGATCTCCATATCGATGATTTTAGGCTGGATTCCTTAAATTCTGCACCAGAGCGTACAGCAAAGGGCTTGCATGACTCTTTACCAATTAGCTGTGTTTTTATTAGTATTGTTTTGTCAAACCAAAGGTTTCCTTTTTTTAATTTAAATTAGTCAACATATAGAGTTCAATGATTTATCAGTTGCATATAACACCCAGTGTTCATCACATCACGTGCCCTCTTTAAATTAAACCAATGACTTTAAGATCAAAACTTTTCTGCCAGAATCTATATAAGATAGCTTCAAGTTAATTATTCTTTGAAAGTACTATCTTAAGTCTAATCTTCCACTTTCCAATGTGGAAGTTTGTATCCTAGTTTAAATTTTATAGTATTTATTTGTTCAGTCTTATAAAAATGTATCTCATATTACCATAGAGCTATAATATGAACATTATGGATAACATGTATTATATGCATTTTATAATCTGCTTCAAATTATCTCTAAAGTGTGAATAATATGTCTATCTCCCTCATACACATATACACAAATACCACTTACTTATAAATATATATTAAGAACTAAGCACTGTGGGGGAGCCTGGGTGGCTTAGTGGGTTAAAGCCTCTGCCTTCAGCTCAGGTCATGATCCCAGGGTCCTGGGATCAAGCCCCACATCAGGCTCTCTGCTCAGCAGGGAGCCTGCTTCCTCCTCTCTCTGCCTGCCTTTCTGCCTACTTGTGATCTTTGTCTGACAAATGAATAAATAAAATCTTAAAAAAAAAAAGAATTAAGCACTGTGGAAAGATATACATATGCATATCTCTGTATACATATGTAAAATATGAAACTATATTTGTTGAAATATACTGACCTATCAATATCCCTTTGTGGAGATTTTATGCACATATACATACATATACATATATACAATATTTGATTTCACTCCTTTATTTCTGTCCCCAAAATGTCGATTTAAAATACTCAATAAAAATATAATTTTATTCAGATTATATTTGTATCTTTTGTTTCTGTTCACAGTTCTTACAGAATATTTTACAATATGGAAATGTTGCCTGTTGCTATTTCCTTTACTGAAATTCTAAATTTGAAATAGTTTAAAGACCATCAGGAAACAGGGAAAAAAATGCCTTTAATTTCTTAGCAAACGTTTAGAATAAAACATTACTTTCATAATTCAAGAGTGCCAAAATGTAAGTACATGAAATGGCTCACAGTGGGAAATAAGTGTATAAACACTTATATTAGCCATTGCATTTGATCATTTTCAGTATTTACTGGGGTTATAGCTCTTTTGAATGATTATTACTAATTTATTCATCTCTGACCAAGCACAATTATTTATTTAAATGAATGAACAAAGGAAATAACACAGACTGGCTCATTTTCATGGATGACTGAAGGAACTGAGGACTTGCTTCAAAAAATCTTCAGTTCAATGGTGCTTGCTTCGGCAGCACATATACTAAAAATCCTCAGTTCATGAATGTAGGTGGTATAAAACCAGATTGATAATGATAACAATAAATAATTTACATTAGAATATTTATAAAATAAGCAGAATTATTCTTCATATAAAGAATTTGAAGTTAATAAAAATAATATTAATTATATAAGTACATAATGCAATGAAATTGAGCATTATTTCAATTACAGTTTTTAATGTACTTTTTGAAGTAGAAATATTACCATATCCTTTCTTATAATGATAGGACAATTTAAAAATCTTTTCAGAACATTAAAGTTATCTTGCATATGAGACTACATTCACATGACTGTATATTATTTCAATGATGAATGTATGTTACTCAGAAAAAAATTCTTTAGGGGCACCTGGGTGGCTCAGTGGGTAAAGCCTCTGCCTTTGGCTCAGGTCATGATCCCAGGGTCCTGGGATCAAGCCCCACATCGGGCTCTCTGCTCAGCAGGGAGCCTGCTTCCTCCTCTCTCTGCCTGCTTCCATGTGATCTCTGTCTGTCAAATAAATAAATAAATAATCCTTAAAAAAAAAAAAGAAAGAAAAAAATTCTTTATTGTAGAGGGAGATTTTAATAACACTAAACTATATGAGAATCTTAATACAGTTTTTGTTCCAATAGCTAAAATAAAAGCTTATTTTTATTTTGTACTTCACTTACAGGGGAAAATGTTAAAAGATTTAATAACTACTCAATATGAATTAGGCTCTTAATAAAATATTCTTTTAGAAGGAGAATCAATATTTAATTAACAATTCAGGGTTATGCTGCCAATCCATTATTTGGGTTATTATGTTATTGTTTTTATTTTTTATTTTTTTCAGGCTCTATTTTGGGAAGATCTAGATAGAGTTCCTTGGTGACTCTTCAGGAGGGTCTGCATTAGAAAGAATTAGAATAGTTTGGTTGGATGCTGCATCCCCATTCTGCTTTAATCCAAACAATTCTTCCTATAACTGTATACATCTTGAAACTGTGAAGAAGATTTTGACTAAATATATTTATAAAACAACAAAAAGCTGTAGAGAATTTAATATGATTATATGTTCTGCTGTTACACTGGTCTCTTGGCAACTTTGTACAAAATAAGCATTAAAAATATAATTTGTTATTAAATTTTATAATTTTATAACCACAGGAGGCAACTCGTGAAATACTAGAGATAAGGGTGTTCTGTTTTAAGCAACACAGCCAATGAACAATAAAAGGAGTATTCTTCAATGGAAAATAAACTGCATTTCTTTAACTTGTGGTTTTTATCAGAGGTAAAAGTGATTTAAAAGAACTGTGTACATCTGAACAGAATGTATACTTTACAGTGGTACGTTAAAACAACTGAAAAAAATGTGTAGGAAAGCATGGCAATTCCTTCTACTATATCAGAACTGCATTTAAAAAGTTAAGGAAATATAATTTTGATAGAATATATGTCTTGCTAAAGGGAATAAAGAACTTAATGTAAAATAATATAATAAATAATGTAAAAGGTAGGTCAAAAACCTATTGAGTACCCTATGTACATTTGTCAAATTTTAGGAAAAAAAATTAGGAAAGCCTAAAGGCATTGCACTTTCTAATATAGGCAGGTTTTTCTTTAGCGAAGATCCTTTTTATTTTCTAATAAAACACCTTGGCAATTTAGTACATTTTTTCCTTATGTAATAAGTATCATTTAAAATTCAAGTTCTGAATTACTTGATTCTAAACACATGCTTTTCTGTTATTTTCAAAGCCTACAGGAAATGATTACTAGAATTGGAGTGTTTAAATACAAATAGATCGAAGTTTACAGATAATATTCTACACTATAAATTGCTATTGAGAGGATGATTCTGAGAGCAACATTTGGTAAGACTAAGCACGCCACCTATTTACACTGCAGGGCAGTACGTGTGGCTGGCTATGTGTTACACTAATGGGCTAATTTCATTATTTATGGGAGTGTCCCAAAATGTTCTAACGTGAATTTTTTTTCTTCTTCTTTTTTTTTATTTAAGCTTTATTTAAACATATAATGTAACCCCACCACCCTATCCCAACCCCTCTCCCCCCCACCCACCTCCTAACGTGAATTTTAATGTGATGGTTTTAAAGGCCCAAAATAAGCCTTTCTATTGGGACAACACTATATAGAACTAAGAATTAAAAAGAAGACACAGGAAGGCTAACTGTAAACCTTCATTCAAAGGTAAAACTGAGCACATTTTAAATTGTACAAACAATTACATCTTTAAAGTCACTATAAATTTGTGTCAGTATAACTAACACATTATATTTGCAATTTTACAAAGTAAGAGGTGTGGATAAAGTTCTAATGATTTGAAATTACTCAGCTTTCATCATGAAGAGAAAGAAAAGAAAAGAAAAGAAAAGAAAAGAAAGGGAAAGAAGAGAAAAGAAAAAGAGAAAAGAAAAAAAGAGAAAAGAAAAGAAAGGAGAGAGGGCGGGCACACACATTTACATCTATCCACACATATGCATGCACATTCTACATCTTCAGGCAAAAATAGTTGATTCTTGTCTTGAGTTCTGCTTCTATTCTCATTTAGAAATCTGTGTGCTTATAAAATCTGTATGTATTTATGTACTTGTTGTATATATATGCACGTGTGTATATTACATATACATACAACAAATAAATGTTACATATTGTGTATGCAATGTATTTGTTACAAATATTACTTGTATTCCTTGCTGAACAAGGAGCCCTACACCTGGCTCAAGTCCAGGACACTGAGATCATGAGCTGAGCTGAAAGCAGACCCTTAACTGACTGAGCCCCTCTCTTTTAGTTGTCTTTATAAAAAGTACATATCAACTTTTTAATACTGTTCTTTTAAAAAATGATTTCTTAAATATGCAAAAAGATACCACACATAGAATCATTTCATAGAAATGAGCTATTTAAGTTAATGACATGTAAGATATGCTGCTTGCTCGATTTTACCAACAATAGTCACTACATTTTCTGTCCAAATAGGAATGACAGGTGAAAACTCTAGCAAAGCTTGTCTAAATGGATTTATTCTGTCATTATAATTATATCTGGATAGCATCCTGCTATCCATCCTCCATCCTGCTCCTGTCTCTTTCATCCCCCCCACCATGCCCTGAACTCCTATCTTGGTCCCTGTCTTTCTCTTTCCCTCTATTTAATTTTTCTTAGACTATCTGAATTTAGTTCTATTGACAATTTCCTGATCAGTCAGAACATCCCAAATATGTCTACCACGGGATACTAATTTTCGAGCCATAAGACTTTTTAATTGTAAAGTTGTAAGATTTTCCTAAAATTTCTCAAAGGTCAGATTAAATAGAGAATTTTGGTAATGGTATTGTTTATGGGGCATCGTTTCCCTCCAAATCGCCATGAAAATTTACATGATTGGAATTTACTTATTACTAAGGAATAGTTTTTCTATTTATGTGGCCCAAACAGTATTATCTCTCTGTATTTTCTAGGCAACTGCCTGGGTGTTTGTCTCAATCATTGATGTGCTTTTAAAAAATGCTATTTGAGCTGTACACATGGGGGAAAAAAGTTCTAGTTCCTGCCTGGGGAATGAAAATGCATTCACCCAATAAGCAAAAGCATACAGCATGATACATTCTGAGTCATATTATGAATTACTCCACGTCTGCAAGCACTGAGGGATTTTCTTGCGTGATAATTTCCTGCTCTGTCTTGGTTACTCAGGCAGCACTTATGTATCGTGTAGAATTTGAATATGAGTTCCAGTCCCAAGACTACCTCTTGTTATTGCTGCCTCTGACTTTTCTTCCTCCCCAACTGTCAAATATTGCTTGAGCAAGCTACCAGAGCTAACAAACTTTCTTGCATCTGACGTTGATATATATCTAAGATATGGAAAAACTCCTAAAACTTTGTAAGCAAACAAACTAAGCTGTAGTTTTACTGTGCTACCATGTTCTCATGTGTTTAAACATAATTAGAAGTAATTTTAATCATCATTTGCAATATTTTAAATAACATTATGATACTCTTGAGAAAATATTCAGTATATGTCACTTTTCCTTCGATATAATTATTAACAATATTAAAATAGAAATATTAACCCAACAAGTTATTTCACTGTTTAAGCTTTTTTCCCCCCTTTCTTGTCTAGGCATCTATTTCTGTTCTATTGTTGATAGGTCTTAATATAAACTTATAAATCAAGGATTTGCTTGGCTTCTGAAAAAATAAGAAGTCAAGATTTTTTTTTCCCTAAAGCCAATTATAAATTACATGTGGATTTATTGTCATATTAAAAGCTCACATTATTATTTTTAGGAATTTACTACTGTTCTAGAATGCTTAAGAAACTAGACTGTATACTATTAATAATTTTTAATAGGTCTAATGTATTAGAGAAACATGTTAAATTTTTCTTTGATCATCATGGCCAATCTTTAAACTTTAGTTTGAGGGTTTTTTTTTTAATTATGTCACTTTTGGAGTCAGTTATTTTAAATATACCTCATTAGAAAATTTGAAAAGCATATGGCTGAGAATAAAACATATGGCAAAGTGAACTAAAAGTGTGCTGGGAATTTTTAAGTATATAACAAAGCAAAAATTATGTCACCATAGTAGAGGCTGGGTTCTATTTTTTCCCTTATATTTCCACTATGCTGTTAAGTGGGTACAGGCAGACAAGACAAGTGTCATATTCAGCCAAAAGCAAAGAAAAAGGCTGAAACATTCTAGGTGTCTATTCTTTTGCCACAGCAACCAAAGAAGCAATGTCTGCATATGGTAGAACCTCCATCAACCTGGGGCAGGATCTACATACTGCTCACAAAAGACAAGCATGTTAGCAAAGAATCTTTTAGTGTGTTTTTACCCAAGTAAACTGAAGACTATTTTGATCTACACAATGATATATCACAGGATTTTTTTTTCCCCTCAGTCTTGTCAACTGCACCTTCTAAATCTATCTTGAATCTATTATTGTCTCTTAATCAATTATTCCCTCTTAGTGCCCAGCCCTCTGAGCTCCTAATTTGCACTGAACTGCATATAATGCAACAAAGAATGAGCATCCAAGATTTTTGGAAATAATCATCTTTCTTTTCAAAGAGTAAAACTAGAAACAGAATGGTTTGGTAACTATATAACTTATTCCTTTCATTGATGTGAACAGAATAAGTGTAAGAACAAGTATCACAATCACCCTTTTATTTTTTATTTATTTTATTTTATTTTTAAGATCACCTTTTAAAGATAGGGTGTGTATGACATAATTCTTCCTTTCCAGACACCATACTCTACCATGTCACATCCTTCCCATGCATCAACCCCCTCCCCAGTTTTTCCCACAACGTGGAACTATTAGACCTATATGGTCCCATTCCTAATGACTATTTACTTCAGCTGTGTGTGTACACATATGTGTGTTTTCCTCATCATAATGCCTTTCTGTAAGTTGGGAGATCATATTGGAAGGGTCGCTAAAATGAGAATGAGTACACATCTGAAGGTTTTTACCTATACATCAGAGGGATTGATTGATTGATTGATTGATTGATTCACTCTTGGTTACTCTCATTCTTATTGTTGAAAGAATGCAAACTGTGCCATATTTCTAGTTTCCCTCTTCCCTCTCTATCTCCATCTCTCCCATTTTATTTGTTTACTAATTTTTCTTCTTTATTCTAAAGCTCCAACTAGCTTTTCTGAAACTCTGAATAATGCAAACTTTTCTCTTGCGTTAACTAGTTTAATCTCTTCAATTATATAGTGCCACACATTAGATGCATATATTCCTTCTGTCTTTTGACAATTCCTTCTGTCTGAAACAATTTTCCTCCTTGTTTGTTGCCTGGCTATGTACTACTCATTTTTAGATCTAAGCTGAAATATCCTTTTATGGTGGATAAAATCCATTACCTATCTATGTTTGACCTAGAAGTCATATATTCATATTTTGCCTTCTTAACACTTAACACAATTGAAAATATAATTCTTTGTGTATTTTATAAGGAGTTCTGGTATCCACCATTAAGTTGTAAGTCACATAAAAATAAATGTCATGTTTCACGGTCACTAACATATCTCCAGTCACTAGCAAACACAATGCTATGATGAGCACATATTAAGTGCATCTAAACATATATATTATTATAGTACTTCAAACTCAAAATTTTGAAAATTATATGTTAATTATAGTAACACCCAGCACGACTATGCCAATTTGTATAGTCATGCTACCAACTAATTTTGCTCATTGTTTTTCAAAAATACAAATTCTACTCTATAACTTTCAATTTTTAGAGTTAATTTATTTTTTTTATTTTAATTCTTTTATGATTTTATATTTTTTTTATGTAATCTCTACCTTCAACATGGGGCCCAGATTCATAACCTTGAGATCAAGAGTCATATGCTCCAGAGACTGAGCCAGCCAAGGACCCCATTAGGATTAATTTTTAAAATTTCTAAAAGAAAAGTCTTTTCATAACTTAAAGAAATAAAATTACACCTGTTTAGAGATAACATGATCATAATGTAGAAAAAAACAAAGATTCGACAACAACCACCACCACAACAACAAGCTGTTAAAACTAGTATGAAAATTCGGTAAAGTTGCAGGATACAAAATCAGCATATAGAAATCAGTGGTATTTCTATACACAAACTACTAAAAACATAAGAAGACAATCCCATTTACAATAACAGTAAAAGGAATACCTAGGGATAAGCTTAATTAAAGATGTGAAAGACTTATACACTGAAAATTATACATTGATGACTAAAACTTATACACTGAAGACACTGTTGAAGGAACTGTGAAAATCTAAATAAATGGAAGGACATCCCATGGTCAAGGATTAGAAGAATGAGTATTGTCAAAATGCCCAAAATCCTATGGTCATGGATTAGAAGAATCAATATTGTCCAAATGTCCAAAGCGATCTATAATTCAATAAATACCCATCAAAATACCAATTGCATTCTTTATAGAAATAGATGAAAAACATTCTAAAATTAAAATTAAGCAACAAAGACTCCCCATAGCTAAAACAATCTTGAGAAAGAACAAAGATGAAGGCATCGCTCCTCAAAACATGGTACAGAGACACAGTAATGAAAAAGTTATGCTATTGGTATAAAAATACAGACCAGTGAAACAAAACAGAAAGCCAGAAATAAATTCACACATCTACAGTCAGCTGATCTTTGACAAGATGCCACTAACACATGGTGGGGAAAGGATGGTTTCTTCAGCAAATGATGCTCAGAAAATTGAATAACCACTTTCAGAAGAATGAAACTGGACCCTTATCTTATATTCTATACAAAAACCCACTGAAAATAAATGAAAGAGTTAGATGTAAGACATGAAACTATAAAGGTACTAGAATAAAAAATAAGGAAAAAGTTTCTTGCCATTGGTCTGGCCAACAATTTTTTTAGATACGACACCACAGGCAACAAGAGAAAAAAACAGACAAGGGGGATTGCATCAAACTAGTAAATTTCTGAACAGCATAGAAAATCAATAAAGTAAAAAGCAACACATAAAATGTGAGAAAATATTTGCAAACCATATATATGATAAGGAGTTAATATCCAAAATATATAAAGATCTCATACACCTTGATACATAAAATAAGTAATCTGATTAAAAATGGACAAAGGATTGAATAGTTATTTCTCCAAAGAAAATATGAAGAAGACCAACAGATATAAACAGTAATGCTAATCACTAAACATAAGGAAAATGCAAATTAAAACCATAATGAAATATCACCTCAAATCTATTAGAATGACTATTATAAAAAAGATACAGGTAATAAGGGTTGACAAAGACGTAGAAATGTTGGTGAGAGTGTAAATCGGCATAACCATTGTGTAAAACATTATGGAGGTTACTCCAAAAATTAAAAATAGCATTGCCTTATGATTCAGTGATCCCAGTTCTGGATATATATCTAAAGGGAATAAAATCAGTATTTCACAGAGATATCTATACTCCTGTGTTCATTGCAACCTTATTCACAACAGCCACGATATGGAAACAACTTATATGCCCAATGAATGAATGGATAAATAAAATATGGTGTTTATATATGAGGATAAATTTATAAGGATGAATTTTGCCACATGAAATAATATGAATGAACCTGGAGGACATTATCCTAAGTGAAATAAACCAGACATACACACAAAATACGGTATGATCAAAAAAAAAAAAAATACGGTATGATCGTACTTGTACATGAAATCTTAAACAGTCAAACCCATTAAATCCGAGAAGAGAAGGGTGGTTACCACAGACTAGGAGGAGTGAGTAATGGGGAGGTTTTTGTCAAAGAATACAAATTTTCAGTTATGCAAGATGAATAAGTTCTGAAGATGTACAGCAATGTGACTATAGTTAATAATACTGAATTGTATACTGGAAATTCACTAGGACAATAGATCTTAAGTGTTTTTATCACACACACAGAAAATAGTAAATACGAGGGTTTGCCTGTGACAGTTATTTCACAATGCATGAGTATAAATATATCTTATATCAAAATATAAAATTGTATACATTAAATGAATAAAAGATTTGTCAATTACATTTCAATATGGTTGGGGGAAGTCATCAAGTATTCTAATAGTATTCAAGGACTTGGGTCAAAAGGATGCAATGTGATTGATTAATTTTGGATTTACTTAAGTTGATGACTGACAACATAGTCAATGGTTTAATCTTTTATATTTATTGTTACTTATAAATTATCACTCGGATGTGTACGTGAAATGTGTAAATTTTCTAAAATTTAAGAGTGCAAGCTAATATTTTAGATGTGGTAATTTTTTGGAAACTAAACATTTTAGTACCACCTTCTTAATTTTCTTGTTTTAAGGTATATCATTTACCTAAAATAGTTACCCTCAGGTGAAGATAACAACAGCAACATAAAGCACAGTGAACCTTTCTTATTGGCAGGCATGGTACAGTCATTTGACATTCACTATCTCATTTAATCCTTACAACAACCCAGTTAGTAAATGCTACCATGGTCATTTGGATTTGAGAAAACTATAGTTCTAATTAGACACTGAGTACTCAATAAGGGGCCAAACTCAAATGCCTGAGGTCTTTTCATGATGCACCATTTCCTCACTGAATTAAACCCAAATTAAAATACATATTTCTTTGAAATTTATCTATAGAGCTGGGGTATTAAAACTAAGAATAATGATTGTTTACTTTTATTAAAACCCTTTTCTCAAATTTATTGACTATGACGTGTTCATAGGTAAAATCAGTGAAGCCTAGCATGGGCTTTATCACCTTTCCCTACCACACAGCACATTATAGCACAATAACATGAAAACAGAGTCTTTTTTTTTTTATGATTTTATTTATTTATTTGACAGTGGAGGGGGGCACAAGCAAGGGGAATGGCAGGGAGAGGGAGAATCAGGCTCTGGCTGAGCAGAGGAGGGCCAGATGAAGGGTTTGATCCCAGGACCATGGGATCAGGATCTGAACCAAAGGCAGACACCCAACCAACTGAGCAAACCAGGTGTCCCAAGACTGGGTCTTAATACTGCCCAATTTCCAGTGATTCCAAAGATAAGAGTCAATTTTGGAGATATTATGCAAATAAATCTCAAATGAATACATTTAAAGATTTATTTGTTTGTTTGTTTGTTTATTTATCTGACAGACAGAGATGACAAGTAGGCAGAGAGAGGAGGAAGCAGGCTCCCTGCTGAGCAGAGAGCCCGATGCGGGGCTCGATCCCAAGACCCTGAGATCACGACCTGAGTGGAAGGCAGAGGCTTTAATCCACTGAGTCACCCGGGTGCCCCTCAAATGAATGCATTTAAATTAATCCCTAAGTATAATAAGAAAGAACAGGAATTAATTTAACACACAGTCCAGGAAATCCTGTTTCTATTTTTTATTTCTGATGCACAACAATTAAACTTGTACCTTATTAAGAAGTCTAAATGTAAAGTTTCTAGAGAGAAATGTCATCTACCCTTTTAAAACTAGTTTCAAAAAACAAATTTATATGCACTATTTTCAAATATTTGAGTAGTCTTAGCTATTTGTTAGACATAAATGGAGAAAAATAAGTCCATACTCTTCTGTTGGTTTGCAACCTCAGAGTGAAATTCAAGATTGGTCCCCACTCATGAAGGGCAGGGAGAGATGGGAGAAAGAGGTAGATTACCCCAGGTCAATACGTGGCAGATTTAAAAAGCAAGGAACTTGTATATGAGGCTTGTCTTGGGTGGCCATAGGATCAGTAGATCTCTTCACCCAGCTTCCAAAATTGTAAAAGATTATACAAAGACCTCAACAGGGGGGCAATCATGTACCCAGATGTCCTCACAACACATTATTCTTTCAAGGGCACAGCCTTCGAAGGACTCCAAATGTAGAAAGAAGAGAAAGAGAGAAAGAAAGAGAGAAGCACACATTCCAAGGCCAAGGACAGAGTGAGGAGCCTGTAATTGTCTGGATCAAGCTCGAAGGTCAACCAGTGGTCATTACCTCCTAATGACCCCCTCCAACATCTTCAAAGACCATCTTAAAGAGCAAATTGAGACTTGTTTCTTCTCTATATTTTTTTTACTACTTCTCTAGATAATAATTTTCTCCTTGTGGACACTCCTACGGAATCATACACGCTAAGAGTTGGGAAGCAACATCTTAGGGCACTGGTTTTCAACACTACTAAATATTAGAATCAACTGGGAATGAGTAAATATAGAAAGGCAAATATAGAAGGCCACTTCAGAACATTTATGTCATAATTGGATGGGGCCAGGATGTGTTTAGTTTGGAAAGTTTGTCATGTGCTTCTAATACGCATACTCTGATTAAAAGTACTCTTAAGAAGTGAGTAATCACCAACTTCTTAAGTTTCCCTAAAACATATAAATTCTAGGTCAGTCATTTCAAATGTCAGCATATACTAGAATCACTGGGAAGAAGTGTTAAAACACAAATTGTTGGACCCCACCCATATTTCTGGTTCAATAGGTTGGTACAGGGGCCTCAGAATTTGTATATTGGTAGATTCATAGGTGATGCTGTTGCTGTTGGTTCTGAGACCACACTTTGAAAACCCCTGTCCTATGAGATATAATACTCTGTTTAGATAGACTGAATCCACTTCAGGGAGAGATGCATGAGTCAGTCCTACCTTACCAATATGGTCTGAAAGTGAACTTTCCCTTAGATGGAAATGTAAGTGTTGTTTTAAAAGAAAGAGAAAATGGATGGCAGACAAGCAAGACTAATATCCATTAAAATTCCATCTGGCAAATCTTACTCTGTTTCCTCTCACCAAGCATAACATCACAGTTATGCTCCAGAGCTTTATGCTTCTGTTATGAGCATGCCAGGGTTTCCTATCTTAAATATTTTAATTTTGCCATCCTCTCTGAATAAAATACACTTCCTACCTCTGCATATCAAAATCCCATTTATCTATGTATTCCTATATAGGAAATTCCCCTGTATTTTCTAAGAGACCATTTCCTGATTCTCCCTGCAGACATTAGAAAGATCATTTGAAACCTCATAATATTTTGTCCTTCAGTTTGGGGAATGTTTCTGTCATGTGTCATAGTTATTTTACTTTTATAATTATGGTGAAATGATAATTTACATTAAATATTAAACATTAAGAATATATCAGACAGTGTCCTAAGCTGTTTTATAAATATTGGCTCTTTAAAGCACTATCAGTATTGTCATTTTACAAAGAAGAATTTCCAGCATTGTGAAGGTCAAATAATTTGGCCCAAGTAGCAGACCCTGGATGTACAGCTTCAGAATACTAAGTTGCTTGACTAATAATAAGAAAATATAAATAGTAGTTTATAACCCTTAGAACAGGTTCAAGCATAGTGAAAGTGTTAGATTATTGTTAGCTATTATCGTCATGATGGTCATCATCACCATTATTATTTATCATGTGATTACAAGTGTGCTAAGTACTGTACTAAGAATTTTAATAGATGTGTAGTTGTATATGGTTTATTTCATTTTATCGTCCCAAAATTATATTCTCACAGCAGTCCTATGAGATGGGAACACTTGTTATCCTAAACAACCTATTTTAGTCACCTAACCAGTAGGCACATGAGCCTGAGGTCAAACTCATATTTAGGATCAAGGGTGGTTTCTTATTCATTTTGTATCTTTTTCAAGATTTAATGTACTATTTCTCGAACAAGTTCTGAATTGAATTGAACTTGGGTATTTTTCAAATTTAATTATGTCACTTTATAGAACTTAAAGCACATTTATTTTCCACTTCTTTCCTTTTGAATTTGTTTTGAATTTGATTTAACATCTCAGCTTGAAGTTATCAAAACAAATCTCAGGTACTAATCGTTCATGAAAAATGTAGGAGAGAAAACTTGTTCTCTCTTGTTAACAATTTAGCATTGAAACATAACTGTCTTTTCACGAGATAAAGAAGGAATATTATATGTGGTAGGCAGTTTCTAGGATGGTCTCCAATGATTTCTGCCTCCTGATATTCTCACTGTTGTAGAATTCGGTCATTTTGAATCTGTGCAGATTTAGAGACTTGTTTTTAGTTTTTTTATTTCAATATAGTTAATTACAGTGTTATATTACTTTCAGGTATACAGTATAGTCATTCAACAATTTCAGAGACTTGTTTTTAATGAATATAGCAGAAGTGATAGGCTGTTACTTCTAAGAATAGGTTATAAAAAGACTGGTTTCAGTCTTGGCTGCTCAGTCTGGCTAACTCTCTCTGGAACCCTTCCCTCAGTAGAAGCAAGCAGCTGTGCTGAGAGTAGCCATGTGAGGAGACCCATGTTAGAAGCAACTGGTAATTGTCACCTACAGCCAGTGAAGACCTAAAGCTTGCCTGCAGTCAAGTAAGTTTGAAAGAGAATCTTCTGAGCCCTACTGTAAGTGTTGCTAGTGAGCTTGGGAGTGGGTTATTCCCAGATAAACTGAAATGACTGTGACTAATATATTCACTCCAACCTCATGAGAGACCTTGAGCTAGAGGAACCCAGCTGAACTATACCTACAAACCGTGAGATAATAAACGGTATTCGTCTGTTTTTGTTAAGGCACTCAATATAGGGACAGCAATAGATAACTATTTACTTATATTCTGGCTATATAATATATGTAAAATTGATTTTTGGAAGCTTAGCATTAACTTCAAATAGGGACTTATACCGCTAAAGTCAAAGAAGAACAAAGGCCTATATTACTGAATATTGAAAAGACTTGTTTTTGGTATAAATATCTCATATGTTTAAACAGATAAATATGGTGGCCCACCCAAAATCCCAAATTAAAGATAAGTACAGGCACTACACATGACAGGCTTTGATGTGCAGTGATGCTACCCTCACGAGGGCAATTCTCCAAAGTACAAATCAGGATGAGGTAGAATACCTGCAGGAATATTATTATAATGATGCCTGATAACTTTCCTGAGAATACCACATAGGTTAGCTAGTTCTCAGTCAAGAATTCAGAAAAGTACCTCACTTTCTTCCCTTTTATTCAGAAGACTAGAAATATTCATTCAAATTATTTCATATTTTAAAATTGATAGAGATGATGGGGTGCCTGGGTGGCTCAGTGGGTTAAGGCCTCTGCCTTTGGCTTAGGTCATGATCCCAGGGTCCTGGGATTGAGCCCCGCATCAGGCTCTCTGGTCCCTGGGGAGCCTGCTTCCTCCTCTCTCGCTGCCTGCCTCTCTGCCTACTTGTGATATCTCTGTGTCAAATAAATAAATAAAATCTTTAAAAAGGTTGATGTAGATGAAAGAATATTGTTAAGATCTTATTCTAACTATTTAGTGAGATGATAAGATTTTTGTTTCAGTAGTTCTAATAGGACACAGTCATTAATTAGGGAAATAATAGTCCTTTAAGAACATCATTAGAATGATGAGCTTCTGCTTTCAGCAAAAAGAGAAGCCAGAGAATTGAAGCAATTTAAATTTGATACAGATTCACAAAGGACCTGAAGTTCAAAATGAAATAACACATATGAACACCATACTAGAAATCATTGTATCCCAAGCTAGTATTATATCTAAAAATATATAAACAGGTATAATATCTTTAAAAAACTGGTTCATGCTCAAAAATCCTGGTTAGACCGATTTGTTAAGAGTAGGGCTCCCCAGTGCTTTCAATTACTAATACATACAGTTCATCTCCAAGAAGGAGCCAAAAACAGCACTCCTGCCCTTCATTTTGGCATTGGGAATTTATGTGAAATGTAAACAATTAGCCTTGCCCAGAACAATATTTTACAGAACAATACATTAGGAATGCTGTTACATATTTTAAGAAATTCATGGTATGCTATAAGACGGTAGGAATCACCTTTACTCACTTCCATTTTATCCCCTACACTAGCATAGTACCTAGCAAATTACTGAGTGAATAGACAGATAGATAAATATCCCAACAATATAAATTGGGCACATAACAACATAAGTTGCTGAGAAGAATTCAGGGCATTCTTGTTCCATCCTTCTCCCTTCATAATTTCTCGCCACTTGAACTACTGGTCTCTGGAATACCAGACTCAGTCATCCAATTGCCTGTTGGTATCTATTTCAAAGTCAGCGTGTCTAAACTGGAAATCAACTGTGCCATGTCAAGGATTTGACAAGACTCAAATCTGGATGTCTGACACCTTTCTCGCTCTCCTTAGCTAATTTCATTACTTAATCCTGTTCAGTTTTTCCTTCTTCACTATCTCTCAAATCTATTAACTTTTTCTACTTCCTCCACTGCTAAATTTGTGTGTAATTTCTCTCTGGGTACTTCAGTAGTCTTTAATCCGGTCACCCTACTTCTCCTGTATTCTCAGATAGTTTTCCCAGATGTCAGAGGGACCTTTCCAAAATGCATACTAGGATCCCTACTGCTTTATTAAATTCTGAAATGTTTTATCCAACTAGATATTATAATTTAAATAAAACCCTAAATGGTCAAAAAATCAACAACTTGATACTTTCACAGCACATATTACTTTCAGTTGTAGTCTCTCTTCAAAAATGATTTTCACTAAAGCAATTTTAATGTAGAATATAGTTAATAATGAGAAGTGAGTTTGTATGAATCTATTAAATATTATCTATATACATTATGACTGTTTCTGTCATTTCAAAAATCTTCCAGATGAAGAAGAAACTAATAGTTCCAAATGTCAAGAAAATATGTAAAATACCCTTTAAACTTTTTTTTTTTTTTAAGATTTTATTTATTTGTTAGAGAGAGAGAGCGAGCACAGGCAGACAGAGTGGCAGGCAGAGGCAGAGGGAGAAGCAGGCTCCCTGCCAAGAAAGGAGCCCGATGTGGGACTCGATCCCGGGATGCTGGGATCATGACCTGAGCCGAAGGCAGCTGCTTAACCAACTGAGCCACCCAGGCGTCCCCTCTTTAAACTTCTTTATGTTCAAACCAAATACAGGGATTTTCTGAGATCCAGAAAAAAATCTGAACAACTCTGTTTAAAGAGCAACTTTAAGGAGCAAAGTAGTAAAAAATAAATAAATAAAATTATGTATGCTTTACTCGTGTTTGAAGAGCATTGAGTATGGTCTTCATCATATAATTATTTTAATGTCAAAGATAATGTGAAAGGACTCCCAGCTTCTAATTAAGATGTAGAAAGATGGAAAGATCAGCACTCCAACATAAACAATATTAAGTAAAGCTGAAAAATCAACAAAATTAAAGCTTTAATTGAATCTATTGGAAAGCTAAGTTTACAGGACTACTAATATGACCAAAATTAAATAAAAGATAGGTACCTCCAAAGACAGATGAGGCACAAGCTCTGATTTAATCTTGTGGGCTGATCATAAAGAAAAAAAAACAAAACAAAACAGAGCCTACATACAAGCAATGGCAAGAAGATTCAGCTCAAATTTGTAATGAATTGCTAAAGACTGAATTTGGGCTTGAATAAGAATATAATACTCCTGGGAACTATAGGCACAAGGAGGTTCATATCTATGGACCCTCACAGTACACTGTGAGGCAAGAAGGACGTTGTTAATTGATTTGAAGCTTACTTCTGTAAGTGTCAAAATTCAGGGACTTCTAATGGACCTGGGTCCTGATTTAATCCTAATTAGTTTCCATCCTATCACTTCTCAGGAAGTTTCATATTAATGACAACTGTGGTCTCACTCCATCTTTCTGCTAGCATCGCAATACGCCATATCATCTGAAGTAACCATATCAAGGTCACTTCATTAAGATTGGAGGCTCATGTAACAACACACAGGATGAAGGGAAGGGTATTTTAGAAAAATCTGTCATGATTGCTGCTACTAGAAACATTAACCAAGATCTTTAGGTTTCTTGAAAGCTGGTGTCTGTGAAAATTCCATTCCATGTGCGTGGTAATGAAGTCATTATAAAGACCGGCACATGCAATCTCTAAGGCCCAGCAGCCAAATATGAAATTTCTTACTACCTCCACTAGTTTTGTCACAGGGTGGTGGTCACAGATTCCTGATATTCATGAAACCACAGAAATCTCTGTTCTCTCCTGGCATTTAGGAATCTCTTCTTTTCTCCTCTTCCAGGAAAACTGGTATAGTACTATCAATATGTTCAGGACTTTTCAAAGGACAAGGAGATAAAATAACACTAGACACTTCTGAAGAATACAATTCAATGATTTTTATTTTTTTTCTTTAAAGATTTTATTTATTCATTTGTTAGAGAGAGACAGAGATCAAGAGAGCAAGCACAAACAGGGAGAACAGCAGCCAGAGGCAGAAGCTGACACCCTGCTAAGCAGGGAGCCCAATGTGGGACTCAATCCCAGGACCCTGGGATCATGACCTGAGCCAAAGGCAGATGCTTAACTGACTGAGCCACCCAGATGTCCCTACAATTCAATGATTTCTAAGCAATTTTTATTCTAGCTAGTATCCTCTGGGCATGGGCCAATAAGATAATATGAACCAGGTAGTCACATAACATCTACATTGATGTGCTGCTTAATGCAATAGACCCATCTACCTAGCTTGCTAAAACATAATTAATATGCACCTTGTTTACTCTTAGCCTCATTCCAGAGAAATTTTGAATTTTATCTTAGCTGCTTCACAGAGTTTCCTTTCCAAATTGCTTCCTAATTTCTGTTCAGTATGTGAGTTTATAGGCTTCACAGCACATTCTCAAGTGTACCAAGATCTGGAGCAAAAGAAATAGTATGGTAGTTACGACAGGATAACTGGAACAGAACTTCTTAGGTTCAAATTTCACCTCTGCCATTTACTGACTCTGTTACCTTGAATGAATTTTTTTTTTTTTTTAAGTAGTTTGGGGCTGATTTTTTTTTTAAGATTTTATTTATTTCTTTCAGAGAGAGAGGGTGAGAGAGAGCATGAGAGGGGAGAAGGTCAGAGGGAGAAGCAGACTCCCTGTGGAGCTGGGAGCCCGATGCGGGACTCGTTCCTGGGACTCCAGGATCATGACCTGAGCTGAAGGCAGCTGCTTAACCAACTGAGCCATCAGGCGCCCCCTTTGAATGAATTTTTTAACCTTTCTAGGTAGGTGTTCAGTGTCTTTTTAGTAAAAATGTTCAGTCTCTCAAACATCCTTCTCTTCTGTTTGTCTCTCTAAAATAGTACCTCTTGGCTGCGGGAGTGGGGAGAACCTATCTTATGAGATCTCATGGTGGTGGAGAGTTAAAAAAAAAAAAAAAAGTTGGAGGTGGGGTGGGGGCAGGAGGCCCTTGAGTGCTTGCTATGTCCCCAGCTCCTACAGTTCCCAAACTATATGTCAAGGCCAGTTATGTCTTGCTGACATCTGCTAACTAATGACTGTTGATTCTGTATTAAGTATAAATCTCAGCTTAGAAAGGATGTAAAAGTGATCATGGACTTATTTAGCTTCACCTGATCTTCTACTACTTCTACTATAGCCACTTATGATATCTAGCTATGATCTTCTTTTCCTCTGGCTGCAGTGGGTGGGTGATTATTTCATAATCTTTTGTGTAAGAAATTCTGACCTCCTACAAGTCCCCATAAGCCTCTTGATGAATTTTGTGTCCTAACTCACTCTGGAACCAAGAGCAGTTCAGAAAAACATTCACTTAATGCCTTTTCTGCCTAACCCTGTTGCCCTGCCAGGTAAATACGAAGGGCCCCCATCCCCATCACCAGTGGTTCAGGTAAACTTGCAAGGGGATCTTTATCCCAGACTCTTGGGACTCTAGGCAAGTTTTCTGCTCAGCGTTAATCCTTTAATGTCTCTAACATACCTCATGGATATAAATGACTCTTATCTTCTTATTTAGTCTTGAACTTAATATTAAACATTAAACATTATCTCCAGCACCATCTTTGTATTCTCTTTGTAACTTGGTACGCCATGCCAACTCTATTCCCAAAAAGATGTGTTGCAATAACACAGGGCATGTGCTCAGAAATGTAAACGATAAAAGCATATAATACCCATCGTGTATATGAAGGCCAAGTTCCTGGGAATTTGAAGATCTAGCATCATAAACAAATCTTTATCCTAGAAATGAGGTGAGAACTTGGACTCTAGCATTTTAAAGTGTTGCATATGAACTTGTCCTCTAACTTAAAAATTAAAAAAGAATAAAATTTATTGGTATTTATGTAATTACATTAGTTGCATTATGTATGTTCCTGAAGTAAAGCTTAGACAAAGTATATAAAGGAAGTATATTAAATAAAACAGTAGTGGAAATTCTACCCATATCACTATCCACCCTCACAGACTATTCTATGGAATTTATCCTTTTGGATAAGCCATCAGAATTTTTGTTTTGCAAAGAAAACAATGGGATTTCAATGTAATTTATGTCACTTAGTTTCCATTTCTATCTATGGATATAAATTAGTGTTTTCTTCCAAAACATTATCATTTAGATATAGTAATACTAATAAAAACATATCTAAACATAAGTTGCTTATCATGAATAATAAAGTTATGTAATTCAGAAGTTATAAATTCACATCCCAATCTAAAAATGGAAAACTAATATAATTTATATGGTTTCACAAAAACAAATATATGACTCCTTACCTCTAAAGCATAGTCTAAATACTCTAAGATTCAATAACTTTTTTT
>ML104021.1:241585-252136 GCA_003697995.1 Taxidea taxus jeffersonii | reverse complement strand
GGGGGGGCGTGGTGGGGCCAGCTCGGAGCCCCCAGTCCACACCTCCCTCAGCTTGGCTGAACTGTTAGACAGATTCCTGGGCCCTGTCTCGGGATTATCCATCCTGAAACTACCAGCAGTAGGCGCACAGGGGGTGCCCAGAAACTATAACCAGGTCACGGGCAACGTCAAGTGCGTTCTTGTTAATGAGTGGGGACTCAGAGACCCCGACAGGGCAGGACCTGGGACTTCTTGGCGGGGAGATGTTCCTGCCAGGATTTCCTGAGCTGGTGACTCTTGTTTTGAGTAGTCCCGTTTCCCTGATGGATAATCTTCCTGATTTCTAAAAGGGTCTAGGTAATCAAGAAACTTAAAAAAAAAAAAAAAAAAAAGGCATGAAGCTCTTACAAACATTTTTCTGTAATTTGTGCTTCCCCCCACCCAGAACCCACTTCTTAAGTTAGATTACTGAGCCCCCCAAATCTGTTCATTTCTCAGGAAAGAAAAAGTGGCCATCCTAGAATTTGCTGTTGTTTTCTCTGGCTTGGCTCCAACAAGGAGGCCCTCGACAGCCCCTCCGTGAGTGAGCCGAGCACACCTTGCCCCCTGAAGGAGGATGTCAGGTACCCCCCCACCCCCAAAACTCAGCCGTCCACTGCTCGGTCATTTTGTGCTGCTGGGCAAATTCTGTAACAACTCTTAGCTGTTCCCTTATTCATCGCGCGGTGGGTCACAATCACTGCCCCCCAGGGCTCGGCTCCTTCAGTCCATATAAGCTGTTAATGTGCGTTGAGCACTGCCTGGGACGGGTGACCATCCCACGCTGACTCCTGCAGGTCTCACTACCAGGGTGTGCCCTTGGAGGAGAGCTGGGGACTCCCGCCCCAGCTCCTGTGGGCACAAGGGTGGGGGAAGGGAAGTGTGCTTGCCGAGGGAGGCGTTCACGATCCATGCCTTGACAAAGATCAGACTGCAGAGATGAGAACACCTCGAGATTTACTGTTAATCTTGGTATTAGACTCTGAATCTCAGTTAACATAGTTCCTTTAAAAAAATGATCTCTTTACTGTACTTGTTTTCCTTCCCCTTGAAGGATTACTGTGATTTTGAGGGGCGTGGGCATTGAAAGCTTCCGTACCTAAACCTGTGCCCTCTGTCGTTAGTGGGGCGAGCGGTCTGCTGGCTTAGCTAGTTCTGTGCACGTGGAAGTCCCTAGAGGCTTACAGACTGTTGAGAGGTCCTGCAAGGCATGCAAACAATCAAACCAAAAACAAACTGTACACTCTTCCTGGAGCTCCACAGTACTTCATTGTATTAAAGGCTCTGAGAAGTCCCGCGTTAACTGTTAACCTGCCATCAATCCAGCATTGCCAAACTTCACTGAGCCCGAAAGCCTTTTTTGTCTCATGCCTTGTCCAGCCCTCCACAAACATGTTTTGCAGAACTTCTGCCAACTTTGGGTAGCTTACCCCCTTCGTATTCCAGGAGAAATGTTGCTAGTAGAGTACCCTATAGAAGGCATGGAACCCGCGGTCTGTTCTCAGTCATGAACGAAGAGGTGGCGGTTTAACCAGAGTCCAGGGTCAGGGGGGGAAGAGCATGTAGATTCCATGTGTGCTTTGGGGGAACAGGATGGCTTTGATCTTGGGAAGAGGAGAGCCGTCCAGTTTTAGCTCAAGCCAGCTCTTTTATTTTTGACTACCATGACGTGTCCCTGGACAAGGGTGCAGTGCTGGTCACTATTCAGATTCTCTTGTGCCTTGTGGACTCCGTACAACGTCCTGCATCTCCTCCTTCGTGATGTCACTCTTGCCACCCTGAAGGCAGTTTGTCATTTGCATGGTTTCGAACCCAATATTGTTAAGGTTGAGACGCTTCTTCCCGTGGACTGGCTTCTCATGATCGGTGGTGGTTTCCTGTGCTAAGGAATGTTGTCGAGCCTGTCGGTGTCCGTGGAAAGTGTCACGACCAGGGGGCAGCGGCTGCACAGACACTGGCCAGCTCGGTGGTGGGAGCCTGACAGGTCGCTGGCGTCCCGTGTTGTTAAGGTGGCAGCCGGCCTGCGGTGCTGTCCAGCAGAGAATGGGGGACAATGCTGCGTAACCCAGACAGGCAGTCAGCTCGGGGCTGCAGCCCTGCAGGTGGCCTTTTGAGCAGCAGAATCACAGTGACGTGGTTTCCAAGCCCGGTGACAGAGGTCGGGTTCTCGTAGGCCATCTTGAAATGCAGCCCGCCTGCTGCCTTTGAGGACTTTGAGAAGGCGGGACTCGTTTCTTTTGAACTTTCAAGATAAGCATAGCGGGCTTTCCTGCATTTTTTGGCGGGGGGGTTCCCACTTTTAAAGAACTGGAGTTTCCACTTCATGGCGCTGTTTGAGTTTGGTCCTTACCCAAGTCTGGAGCCTGTTGGCCTAAGACGAAGGTGTCATACTAGCAGGGAGGAGAGAAGAGGCCGGAGAGTTCCCGGTTCCCGCCGGTGGTCTCCCTACGGCTTCAACAACGGACCGAGGTCGTCTTAGTGACTTGCGGGCACTTCCCGCTCCGGCTCCTTCGGGATCTGTAACGTTTTAGATGTTAAGTGGTCGCATTTTGGCATCTTAGAAAGACTGCCGGGTAGGACTTTGAGGTCTCGATGTGAGCAGAAAACCTGGGTGTATGACTGTGCTCTGAAAGCCCCTCCCCTTGCTCTTCACTGATAAGGGAGCCTCACAGTGACTTAGAAGAAAGCCCGGAGGCCAGCCCTAGGGGTGTTCAGTTTTGGGTGGAGACCCAAATGCCAAAGGGAGTGGGGTCCCGTCCCTCCCCTGAGCTCCGGAGAGTTAACCCGCGGTTCAACGGAGCTGGCCCCTCAGCCAGGGGACCTTGCAGTGCTTCGCAGCCCTGTGGGAAGCTGAAGCCCTCTGCCCCGACCCGACCCCGGTAGACTTACCAGCGTCCTCTTTGCCCTGCTCCTCCTCGGCACGTGGCTTAGCCCAGCACCCGCCGGAGGAGAAGCTCGAGGGCCTTCTGTCTCTCGGAGCTTCCCTGGAGTCTCGGGCAGTGCCAGCCTTGGCATCCCCACGGATTCCGAGTGTCTTCACAGGGGGAGGGGAGGGGGCCGTGTCCTGGCCTCCAGAGGAAACCTCTGGAGTGTAGGCCAGCTCCACTGGCCCTCAGAGATCCTGCCCTGCGCGCCTGCCAAGCCTGGCAGTTTTTAAAGTTTTTTGAAATGTTTTGATACTTTTTGATACCATTTGCTAATAACCGTTTTGTAGGTTGTTGCCGGGGTTTTCCACTTCCTGTTACCCCGCCCCGCCCCCAGCCCCTTGAACTTGCACTGGAGGGCAGGTGCCCTGGGGCCTCGCCCACCTCCAGTGGCGTTGTCTTGGATCTTCCTCTCCTCTGTGGCCATGATCAGATACAACTCTTGAATTTTGTAAGGTCACGTGCACCCCCCCACACCAGGTCCCACCCGGCCTATGACAGTGACCGCCTCAGGCCCCCAAGTGAGCAAGAGGGCACCGCTTTGACAAGAAGGCACTCATTCCCCTAAGATACCCTTCGTTTCTCCCGAGGCTCCTACCTCAGCGGTGTGCACAGAGGTGGAACCATCCCTGAGGACTGACCCACGTGTCGCCTTTCTCATACGGGTCATTGCTCAACCCCGGGCTCGCCCGGGTCCCCACCGGCTCCTGTCCGCCCCTCTTAAAGACATCTTCAACACCAGCTCTGTAACAGCGAAGCATCCCGTGCTTGACGGAACGGCTGCCCTCAGCTTGGAAGTGAATTCCGCTCTGCCTGAGCAGGAATAGAATTTACGGCTTCTGGGGGTGTGTTGGGGTCTCAAGACATCGTGTCTTTCCGTTAGTTAAAAGAGGTAGACGAGCGTACAAATGCGGTGAACGGAGCCGAGGGCATCAACCTGCGTGTTCGTTTTCCCTGAGAAAAGGAGCTCCGCTTCTCAGAGGGACTTGATGCCACCACCTTACATTGGCTTGTGGTGGAAGGAAGACTCAAATCCTTTGGGGTCAACGGAAGCCAGTCATTACCACCGCCGCCCCTCCCCTTTTCGAAATTAGTAAGATATTTGACGATTAAGCAATTTGTTGGGTATGTTCTGGCTACTAATGTTACCAAACTCTGTAATTGTGTGTATGTGTGTTTTAATCTGTTGCTTTTGTATTTGTAATTTTATGACACGCGAAGGTTTTCTGTGTCTTATCTCTTTTTAATTAATTTTCTGCACGTTGGTTTTGTTTTTTCCTTTGTTTTTAATTCCGTACAGGATATTCAGTTCTCAAAACACATTAAAATGATTTGCCTGCTAGGGTATGGTTTATTTTATAATTACATTCCTAGTCTTGTGTGGTTATTGTAATGATCTTCAGGCCTGTTTTTTTCTGCCCGGATGAAAAAGAACCCTTTGCATGTTAAGCCCAAATATAATTTGGAAATTAACCAGACTGCCTTTTAGTGCTGTGGGAGGCTGGGACGTTTCGAGGCTGCTTTCATTGTGCTTCTAATTACTATATTTTGCCAGGAATTTCATTCAAATCCTTGATTGCAGGACGGAGTCCTGTGACCTGAAATGAAGCTATTTGCTTAAATTTGTGCCAGTTGGGGTAATTTGATTAGAGAAGAAAAACAGAAACCAGGGGAAACCTAGCTTATGACAAGCAGTTTATTATCTTTATCAGAAAAATAGCATAACATTTCTATAAGAACAGAGTTGGCTCCTTATTTGCTGGGGCCCAAGAAGAAAATGTGGCCCCACTCTCGCCCCAGGGGTTTCACAAGCTCACCCCACCCCATCCCCCATCCCCACCCCCCAGCGGACAGGCCCAGTCACAGTCTGGACACCTTTTCCCTGTACCTTTAGTAATTCAGCATTGGGAGGACGGAGGGAGGTCCCTGGCACGCCCATTGCCCCTGGGCCTGGACCAGAATTTGCCTCTGAACCAGTGAGCTGCCCCAAACAGGGCCCTGGCCACCAGATGCTAAATTCAGTGGGATTCTAGAATCTTGGGTTGGAATTGGCACTCTTCCCATTTTCCGGGTGAGCACTCCCAAGGCTTGGGTCACATAACTGAAACCCTAAGTTGAATAACCTTCCGGACCCAGCTGTTCTGTGCTGGTCTTGTCTGGGGTTCTCTGGAAGTCAGAACTTCGGACAAGGCAGATGAGTTTCATGGGGAGGTGGTCCCCAGAAGCTGGAGTGAGACAGGAAGGGGGAAAGGCTGATGGGCAGGAGCTTTATCTACAGCTGAGAAGGGAACCACTCCCAAGCCGTGGCTGGCAACAGTAATAAGCATTTACTTGGAGGACAAATCTGGGGGGTGACTGCGCTCTGCGGGGCCGCTCTGCCCTGCGCCTCACCTGTGAGCTCCTGGAGGCTCACTGCAAGTCAGGGCTCTTCCAGCCCCCCTTGCTCAGGGCCCCCTCCTCCTCCGGCCCCTTTGCTCTCTGGTTTCTCCACCTGGTGACCTTCCCCCACTTCTGTCACATGGCAGCCAGAGGCTCCCAGAGCAACAGCCTGGCGCGTCAGGGAGCGTCTCTGTGGTGTGCTGTAGCAGAGGTGTTGGTGCATGTCGACCCCAGGAAGGAGAGCGGCTGCTCCCAGAGGCCGCTGCGCTGTCCATGCCCAAGCTGCGCCGTGCACCCTGAGCCAGCTCCTCCGTGTCTGAGGGACCTCGGGGGCAGGCAGAAGCGCCGCGGCAGGGGGACCCGGCGCGTGCCACAGCTGGAGATGGGCTGTAACTCAGGTGGGCCAGCCCGGCCTCTTGCAACTCTTCCAGCTTCTGAGAATGACCACCATTCAGGCTCCGTGGGAGGTTTTGTGTCCCGCCAAGATCCCCCAGGATGCACATTTGTGACCTCAGGGGCTCACCAGAGAGGCTCTTAGCTGTCCCCGGCCTCAGAGGTGGCAGTGGGTGCAAGAAGGGCAGCCTGTATGGGGCTGGGTGGAAGGCAGGGTGGGGGCGCAAGCCCATCTCTTTGGATCCCCACACGGACAAGGTCCTCACCACACATCCCCCCAGGCTGGGCCGTCAGCTCAAGGACCTTTTCTCATCCTTGAGATCACCTTCTCCGAGCACCCGAACAGCTCAGCTCAAGGTGCGAGGCTCCTGCACTGTGCCTGCCAGACACCACTGGGGGGGCTGGGGACACGGTGGCCAGTGGAGAGACAAGGACCCAAAAACATCGGTCAGGTAGGGACACGCTGATCCGAATGCACTAAAACCCATTGAACTCTTCTCTTTAAAGGGATCAGTCTTATGAGATGTGAATTCTATCTCAACAAAGCCATTTGTTTATTTTTTTTCTTAAGATTTTATTTATTTGACAGAGAACACAAGCTGAGGAGCAGCAGGCAGAAGAAGAGGGAGAAACAGGCTTCTCACTGAGCGGGGAGCCCAACGGGGGACTTGATCCCCGGACCTTCGGACCACCACCTGAGCCAAAGGCAGATGCTTAACCGATGGAGCCAGCCAGGTGCCCCAGAGCTTTTCATTTTTAAAGCCCCACTTTGGGAGTGTGCATGGCAGGTGAGGGAAACAAAGGCGCTGAGAGGGAGCTGGGACAGATCACAGAAGGCTTAGACGAGAGGGAAGAGACCTGCCCTGTTTTCAAAGCAAAGTCTGGCCCTTTGGTGGAGAGCCGGGTGGTGGGGGTCAGGAGGAGGGAGCCGGCTGTCTGCATGTGGACACTGCCGGCTGGGCTGTTCCCTGAGAGACCCCGCCCCCGAGGGAGGGGCCACGGCTGCCCTGTCTCTAATGCCCTGAAATAAACAACAAATGACACAGACCTGATGACATCTTCCTTATAGCTCGGAGCTCCGTGGGTCAGGAGGGCGGCTGGGGCCCACCTAGGAGGTCCTACTGCGTCCCATGGTGGCTCAGCCAGGGTCTCTTGGGGGGGCGGGGCGGAGGCACGGCCTCACTTTACACTGCCCTGGAGGGGAGGCTGGCCTCCACTGGCCCCGTGCACTGCACACCTGACCTTTCCCACCTGGGCTCTCAGAGATGGCTGAACTCTCACCTGGCAGCTCAGGCCAATGCTGTTCCAAGACGGGAAGTGGAAGGTGCCTCTGTCCTTTTCCTAAAATTTAACATACAGGGGCACCTGGGAGGCTCAGTCATTAAGCATCTGCCTTCGGCTCAGGTCATGATCCCAGGGTTCTGGGATCCAGCCCTGCACTGAGCTCCCTGCTTCTCCCTCTCCCTCTCCCCCTGCTTGTGTTCCCTCTCTCGCTGTCTCTCTCTGTTACATAAATAAATAAGTCTTCTAAAAAATTAAAAAAATAAAAATTAACATACCATAAAGTATCCTCTGTGTGTACAGTTCTGTGGATTTTATCAAAAGGCCAGTCAGTGGGGCGCCTGGGTGGCTCAGTGGGTTAAGCCCACGATCTCAGGGCCCTGGGATCGAGCCCCACATCAGACTCTCTGCTCAGCAGGGAGCCTGCTTCCCCCTCTCTCTCTGCCTGCCTCTCTGCCTGCTTGTGATCTCTCTCTCTGTCAAATTAAAAAAAAAAAATCTTAAAAAAAAAGGCCAGTCAGTCATTGACTACAGAAACTAGAGCCCAGCACTGGATGAATGGAGAAGCAAAACGGCTGTAAGCATACAATGAAATATTACTCGGCCATGAACAGGAATGAAGCTGTGATCCAGGCTACAATGCAAGGGCCAGAATGGACAAATTTAGAGAGACAAGAGGTAGATTAGGGGTTGCTCCAGGCTGGAGTAGGGATGACAGGGATAGGAAGCAGTAACTCACGGGTACCAGCTTCCTCCTCGCATTGATGAAAATATCCTAAAATCAGTGGTGGTTCTGTGGGCACGTATCTGCGCCCACGAAAAAAATCCTTGAACTGTACACTTCAACAGGGCAAACTCTGTCAATGGGAATTCTATCTTGATAGAGCTGGGGAAAGGATTAAGCCGTAATTCAGTCCATTCTCTGAGTTCTGAGCTTGGTGTCCCAGATAGCTCCAGGTTGAGAGCCGGGAGACAAAGCTCCCTGCACGGATTCTAAAACAGGACAAAATGATAAGAATGGAGGCAGCATTCAATTTGGGCCTGTGGGGTAGGGGGAGCTCGGGGCATCCTCCAAGAGCACCCTAGAGCAGGGGTCCTCAAACCATGGTCCCCTGGACCAGCGCCGTTGCTGTCACAGGGAACACCCCAGATCCACTGACTCAGCGCCTCCTGGTGGGTGTAACTCGGGCTCGATTGTGGGCCACTGCCCTCTGGAGGTGTCTGTCTCCCATCTCCAGCCACAGGTCCTCGCAGGCCGTGAGTCTCTGCCAAATCAACGTCACTGGCCAGAACCTGACCCACGGGGCTTCTCTCTGGTCAAGCACAACGCGGTCTAGGGGTAGCTGCAGCTTCCGGCTTCAAAGGCTGAGAAAGGTCTTGGAGCAAACTTTGGCGGGGCCGCGCACCTGCTGCATCGCGGTGAAAGTGAACCACGCCCGTGGCTGCCTGCTGACGTGGGCAGGAAGCCCTGGTGTGGCCCAGCCCTTTGACTGATGTCCAGCCTCCTCCGGCTCCACGGGTCATCTGACCAGGCACGCCACAGGAGTGACTCATCCTCCCCAGGGGCTGCGGTCCCACACCCTCAGTCACCGAAAGGCACTAAAAGTACAGGCAGCTCCAAACTTCTAAGCTGTAGGCCTTTTTTTTTTCTGTTCCAGGCTGAGATTCAAGAGACCCAGGTCCCCATCCAGTGTTTCTAACAAGGGAGCCTGGAGCAAGGCTTCGCTAGGTGCCTCCTGTTTAGGAATGGGACTAGATCTCCTCCCTGTGATGTCCACAGAGCACGGGCTGTGAGTCATCAGGAAGGCAGATTTCGGCTTTGGCTCGGTCCATACCCCCTGGACGAGGTACCTCATCTCAGATCTTCTGGGGCCGTGAGAGGAGATGGCTGGAGGCGACTCATGTCCCTTGGTGTGACCGGCAGAACCCGTATCCCCTAAGCAGCTACCTAAAGAAGCTCTGTTGGCACAATCCAATTTTGCTGACGCTCCATGAGAAGATCGGATCTATGTAGGTGACCAAAGTCATGCACAGGTTTTGAAAGTTTAAAAAAACTAAATAAGTAGTTCTGGCCCAGAAAGGTTTGGACCAGGAAGAGACTCACACCAGGGTACATATTTGTATATCACAGCCTCCAAAAGGCCCATCAGATACCCCTAACTTTGCTTAAACCAGTCTTTTCCAAAACCTATTTGCCGCTGGCCCCCTCCCCCTTTGTGCTCTGCTAGTAACTGCAGACCCTGTGTCAGCACATTACCCTTCGGGAAATGGAAAGCTGAAAGATTTCTGTGTCCTACCAACCCTGACAGTTGAAGAGCGAGGGTTGGTTTCGTCTCCCACATGGAAAGATGTCACAATAATATCAAAGAAGATATTTTTAGAAGACTTTGTATGATCTGTTCCCCAGGGAGGGCAGCAGTTTGATGTGGCTACTCTGTTTCAAGATCTGACTTTCAATTTTGGAGGTCTAGAATCTTGATTTAGTTAATGCATCAGTGCTGGTTAATTTTTATGTGTAAACTTGGCTGAGCTGCAGTGTCCAGGTATTTGGTCAAGCATTTCTCTGGGTGTTTCTCTGCAAGTGTTTTTTGGCAAGATTAACAACACTTAAATTGGTGGACAGTGAAATGAAGTAGATTGCCCTCTATTGTGTGGTGGGCCTCATCCAATCAGGTGAAGGCTTTACTAGAACAAAGATGAAACTCTCTAGAGCATGAGGGAATTCTGCAGTAGATTGCCTTCAGGCTGGAACTACAACATGAGCCCCTCCTCAGGGTCCCCAGCCTGCCAGCCCATCCTGCACATTCTGGAATTCCAGCCTCCTTTATCACATGAACTGATTCCTTAAACTAAATATCTTATCTCCGGGCGTGGAAGAGAAGAAAAAGAAAAAAAAAGAAATTTCCGTCTCTGTTTTGTGCACACCCTATTGGATCTTTTTCTCCGGAAAACCCTGACTAATACAACATGCTAACAAGACAGAGACCACCTTAAGCATGGAGATGCTTATTAATATTCATAAGAATGAAGGATTAATGCAATTTAAATACAGGAAATGTGCACAGGATAGAATGTTGTACAATCACTTAAAATAATGTTTATGAGGGTTTTTTTTCCCTTTTTAATAAGATGGAAAAATAGTTACATGGAAACAGCCAGGATACAAAATCAGATAACCAATAATAAGAATGTTAACACTTATTTCCTGAGCGGGAGCTAAGTGCCAGGCACTGTCTTGGATGTTTTCTATGCCTCATTGAACTCGGTAAAATTCTTACTGTTATTTTTGTTTTGTTTTTTAAAGATTTTATTTATTTATTTGACAGGAAGAGAGAGACCGCGAGAGAGGGAACACAAGCACAGGGAGTGGGAGAGGGAGAAGCAGGCTTCCCGCAGAGCAGGGAGCCCGATGCGGGGCTCGCCCCCAGGATGCCAGAATCATGACCTGAGCTGAAGGCAGACACCTAATGACTGAGCCACCCAGGTGCCCATAAATCCTCACTGTTATGTTAATATATATATATATATATATATATATATATATATATATATATAT